>JAPZDX010000025.1:17491960-17503392 GCA_029783625.1 Naso annulatus
AGTAAGGTCCAAAATCTCACATAGGTGTTCAATTAATGAGGTACCGATCTGGTGACTGCATCAATGTCATATTCATCAAACCATTCAGTGATTTTTTTCAGGTTTTTCTCTTAATTTGTCACCTGTCTGTATTAAATATATGTGTTTTCACATAAGTGTATTAAA
Organism: Naso annulatus; assembly: GCA_029783625.1. Taxonomy (NCBI): domain Eukaryota; kingdom Metazoa; phylum Chordata; class Actinopteri; order Acanthuriformes; family Acanthuridae; genus Naso; species Naso annulatus. Next base: position 17,492,126 of record JAPZDX010000025.1, read on the forward strand.
GTATTTAATTATTTCAAAAGAAAATGTATAAAACATTTAGTTGGCTGTGGGCATTTGTTTCTGGTGAAGACAGAAAATCCGTTGAATATGAACCTTCACATTCAACATTGTGCTGTGGGACTTGAGCCCAGTAGCCAATAGTATCATTCAGTGTGTTGTGACCAATACAGGTACTGATGATGTGGTTGCTAGGCAACACTAACTACTTGATTATTTATTGAATAAAAGGAGGTAGGCTTGTGTGTGTGTGTGTGTGTGTGTGTGTGTGTGTGTGTGTGTGTGTCAGTGTGTATGGGCCACAGTCTATTATTCATGGGAATGAATGTTATTTTTCATATTTTGGCAACACTTTCTCTTGAGGAGAAAGGCCATGTGATAGCAGCGTTCCTCTGCTAATCCAAATGATGTGCTGCAGGGCTGACTGAACTCAAGGCCAGATTAAGAACTGGTGAATGAGTATGTAAGTGTATTTGTATCTGTATAATGTGTATGTGTAGCTCTGTGTCAATGTATATATAATTTGTCCTTGGGCAAACAGTGGGCATAGGTAAATAACTTAAAAAAAGGAAACCTGTGCCACATACTGGGGATGGTTATGTTAGGAATTTAATGCTATTGATACTGCTTATTTGTACTAATACTTATTGATGCTTGTAATAATACTATTCTGTGTAATATGATGAAAATGGTAACAACATGATATAAAAAATGACATGGAATAAAATTTCTCAAGTTGTTTTCTTTGCTCTTTTTAAAGAAATGGTGAGTTGGCACATTCACTATTCAGATGTGCAATTGTGACTGTTAAGATTTAATCGGTCCTGACCTGGTAACTTACAGCTGTATTCTGAAAAGAATAGCAATTGTTATTGTTACAGTCACACTGCAGCGTCTTCCTTGTTAGTGCAGCCAAAAATGCTGCATTGCTTCAGATTTTTAGAATTTTTTGATTATAAATGTTTCATGAGGTGATGGTTTTACCTCTTTGACACACAGCTACCTTTTTGCAAATACGGCTTTTAGATGCATTTTCAGTAAATTTAGTAAACTGAAACCACACTTTACACCATTTTGCCCTGTCATCCGTGACTGCAGAGCACAGACGTAAACACACGGGTACAAAACATCAGACCTGACGTTAGCAGCTTCATCATCATCGGGATGTTTGTGAATTTGAAAGTACCTACTATGTCAAAATAAATTCACATTACATAAAAAACAATAACAGCACTATTTCTTCCTAGAGCTAAACAATATTTGGGTACTGTTTAGTCATGAATAAATGTAGCGACAGTTCCTGAGACCCATCCCTACCCATAACTGATAAACATCACCTTATTGGTATAGAGATTCAATCACAGTAGCATTAAAGTTGTTGTTGCAGTTGATCCAAAAAAATGAAAGCTGACATGAACTGTTTTTCTTCCTGTAGCTCTGGTAAATTAGTGCTGACTTAAACCCTCCTTACACGCCTGTTCCATTTTTGGAGGGAGCAACATTATTAGACATAGCCCATGTCCTAAGTCCCTGCATTGCAAGAGATTTGGGAGAAATGTAGGTCATCATAGAAAACCCACCTCCAAAACCCCCTCCAGCTCAAACACAACTGACATCTTTGAGGTAAGAGAAGTCTTGGGCTGCACACTAATCCTTCCGGTCGTACTGAGTTTCAAATTCAATCTCAGTTTTCTCATTATAGGTTTTGGAGATACTGAGACCTCATATTGGTCAAGAGATAGTTCAGCTAATCTGATAGGGTGCTGAAGTGAAGCCTGTACAAACCAGTGATCCTGGATCCATGGGTTAGGGATATTACCAGCAAAGAGGAGGTGGTGGAAACTCAAGAGGAAGGACAAAGGGCTAAGGCCAAGCATCGTTTGGATAGCTGAGAAACATGCCCAAAATAATCCAGTGTTCTGTTATTTGTTTTTGGAGAGGTTGAACTGAGAAGCTGGAGAAATGTTTAGTGTATAAGGAGGAGGCAAACAGAAATTACTCATGCACCCTCAAGGAACATTTTGCTGATTGTCAAATGAAAAATGATTGGCTGAAACTGGCAATGAAATTCATGCAAATGTAACCTGTGACTTGTGCCCTACCCTGGGGAGAGAAAAATGTGTTTAAAAATAATTCTCAGTTAAATGGTGAGCAAAAGAAAATACACACCCTCTCTCTCTCACACACACTCGCACTTTTTATTATTACACTGATGTCTCCTGTTGTCTGCATTGTCTGTCTAATGAAGTCCTTTTTTTGGCTCCTTTCTTGATAAACAAAAATCACATTTTTTTCAATCCAGTAAGAAAGCCTTAAGTGTTCGGGGAAAGTAACAGTAATTGTATATCCGTGTGACAAGAATCTAATTCCATCTCGTAACAGACAAAAGTCCTCCTCATTGGGGTGAGCAGTGAAATCAATACTGTTGACATGGTAAAAAAAAAATAGGTCAGGATGCATCTGAGTCAACGCAGGAATCAACACATCCAATACACTGCTTGTCTTATGAGACTCTGCAGCCTTGCAACAAAATAGGCCTGAAAGTGGTGTGTTTGGACAAAACCCAAACATAAAACAGTGACTAATAAAATGTTGACAGGCACAAACCTCCAGCTACGCAACCCTGGATAATGCAATATGTCTGGCTAGTGTTAGTAGTATTTGGTAACCCACGTCGGCTGTATCCGGTTAATATTTCTCAGGCATCACTGAAGGGACTTTACCTCTCACAAGCACACAATCTTCTAAGTGTGCACACACATGTGGATGTACACACAGTGGTGGGAAAATGACCTTGGAAAGCTGGTCTAAAGCTGTTTTTGCTCAACTGTTCAGCACATCACGTAGCAGTTGCTCAATCTCATTTGTTTTTGGACACATTAAAAGTCTTCAATGTGTTTTCTTTCCATCCTCATTTGTTTTTATATTCTCTTAGACTATCAAGTTGTTGTTTCTATGAATGATTTCTCCTTTCCTTGCCCGGCTCAAGCTGTTCCAAGCTCATCTCCAGCAGGGTTCTGACCCATTTAGACTGTTTTTATGTAAGGCAAATTTTAGGGGGGGGGGCAAGATACACCGCAGTAGGATGTTGAGCCGAGGCTGACGGGCCAAATTTCTCTGAAAATAGGATGACAAGTGAAACATCTAGGTTTTTAGCTGGAGCTGATTTAAGTTATGTCCCAGGCTGTAAGAAGCAGAAAGTTGTGTATCACAGTTGGCAATTTGGCACTGTGCTACTGGGTACTAGACCTTGCCGTGGACCTGTGTGGGCAGATGTGCTGCTCTGATTTGGCTGTAGGCTCACAGTGGCAGTGCAGTCTGCAGGGTAGAGATTGAACATGGAAAGAGATCAGAGATCTCGCTGCGTAGATCATGCATATACTTGGAAAGAACATACAGTATAAAATGTGAGGGCACATGAAATGAAAACTGATTCTAAAATCTGCTTTAGAAAACATGGATCATTTATTAAATGTATAATGTATATAACTGATAGGTAGATAAAAATGTGTTCATTCACTGTATGTTTGACTCTTAAACAATTTTTAATAACTGTCAAAATTTCAAGTATTCGGTAGGGCTACAATTAGACGGGGTGGAGAGACTACAAATAAAGAAAAAAGGAGTAAAGGAGAAGTACTGTCACCTTGATGAAATTTTACTTAAGTTAAAGGATAACTACTGGTGTAAAAATATATTCAAGTAAAAACAAAAAGTATTCAGAGTGAAAGTTACTTAGTTATTTTTGGGGGGGTCCTCAGGGTGATATCATCTCTCCGTCTCCATCCACCTCCATCTCTGTGTGCCATTGTCCCTTTGCTGTTTGGTTGTGTGTGACTGACTGTTGTTTACCTTCTGGCGCTGCAGTTAGTCAGCCAGAGCCAATCAGATGAACTGTTACGAGCATGCAGTCGCTGCCAGTTCATAGAAAATTTGGAGAAACTTATTGTTTCAGCTTTCATATTTACTCTGTAATTGAAGCTATTTAAAATGTAGTGAAGAACAATACGTACTTAAGTAAAATTACTGATTATAAAATATACTCAAAAAAGTAAAAACACACAAGAAATGCTACTCAGTTACAGTAACTTCAGTAAATGTAATTCGCTATTTTAACCCCTGCAATAAGAGTTGTCCAGAACCTCGCACTGTTTGCTCCCATATGCTGTTTGGGTTGATTGATTGATTAAAGACTCTGTTTAGTCGAAACGCGTTGGTGTTATTAATGTGTTAATAAAGGAATTTTAATTTATCTGTAGACAGCCTTGGATCATTCGAGACTGCCACCCACCACTTAACACCATTTTTGTCAGTAAGTTGGACAGTCAGTGTTTGTTTCATTTTTATCCTATTTTCTGGCCCAATCCTTGAAGAACATCTGACTTTTTCAGAAATTTTGCATTGCTTTTATCACATTCTGACCCTGTGCAGCACTACGTATTTTTTCTTCATTGATTGATTGATTGATTGATTGAAGAAAACAAAAGAGAAGGGGATAAATGAGGACAAGAGAAGAGAGGGCTCCAATTTATCTCCAGGGTGCGCTATGGACCTCTTGTTATGTGAATTAACACACCTGAGAATAAAACACAGGGGGAGATGGGAGCACCTTGTCTTTTAACTTTAGAAAATAACTTTTATCTGTTTTGCGCTCACACACGTCAGTAAAGTTGTGTTTTCTCTGGCTGATGACGCTTCGTATTCACTTCAATGTACACAAAGCGTATAAACGATGCACTTTAAATGCACTTACCTGGTTATGTCACCAAAACGATTTTAACGTCAAGTGGAATGAAATGTAAACAATGATAGAAGCAGTGCTGACCGTGGATTTCAGATGATCAATTTTGCAGAAAGAAAAAATAACAGCCCTCCAAATTCACCTGGGTGTCGCACTTTACAACATCACAGCAAGAGCAACTGTTTGGTAGTGAAAAAAATATATGTGGTGTAATCGATACAATCTGTTGAAACTGATTGTATTTATAAATATTCATAGCATCCCTTGCAATAAGAAATCTCAGAATCCTGTTCCAATTTATTCCACACCTTCCACTAATGTGCTCTTATAATACTTTGTTTAGTTTATTCTTAAGGCAGTATGCGGATCCTGCATTTTCACCGTTTTTGGACAGGTACAGGTACAGTCTTCCTGATAATCAAAGTCATAAATATCTGAGTCCTTACACAAAAGGCTTGACCTGTTTGCAATGTGCTTAGTGAAGTTAATATCCTCAAAGCAGACTTATCTCCAAGAGGATAACATGCTTATTAAAGAGGGCTTTTAAGACAACGCTGTGCTGACATTTACCTGTATTGGAGACTAATACTTTGTTTATAAGCTGTTTGACTGACAGCTGCTCTTTCTCGCTGAAGGGTCATGCTTAAATAAATGCAGACACACACACACACCCACACACAAACAGTTTTAAGACCTAGAGGTTCATGGTTTCGACCCAGACCAAGGGCACACATTGAACTGCACTCTATGGCTACAAGTCTGGCACGCTTTAGTGCACAGCTATGGATTAGCGGTTAGCCCAGCAGTACCCCTTGATTATGCACTTTGGTGGTGACAGCCTAAGCACGACTCCATTATAATTGACCTCCTGTTAAACCAAGCAAGCTCACACTTTCTCAAAATGGTGCCTCTGAATAAACCTTCAGGTTCTTTACCTGATGCGTGGCCAAGTCACATGGCATTTCACTCCTCAATTACAACAGGCAAACCTTTGGCTCCCCAGACTTTATTAACACCACATGCTCTTTGGGTCTCCCAAATGGCAATTATCTCGCCATGTTCACAGGTGATTCAGCATGAGTTCCATTAGTCTCTTGGTAGAATGCCGTTGCATTAGTGAGAGGCCTCTGGTCTCTTGTTAGTTTCCAGGCCACAGTAACGACAAATTGAACCAGACTCTGACAGAAATTTTAACTTAAAAAGACACATCGTGTTATTTCAAGGAATTATTCCATTCAGTGTAGAGCTTTATTAGAGTACAATATTTCTTTATCAGCAGGACTGGTGGACAGGATTCCAAATCCCATAAATTGGTCTTTGTGACCAAAATGAGCAATGTCAGTGCTTGTGCCAGCAGACTATGCATTCTGCAAGTCACACCAACACAGGGAGAGAAACAGAAGCTAAAATTAAATTAGAAACAGACATATTTCTGTGAAATCAAACCTCTATACTTGCTAATTGTTTCTTCATGTTCTCAGCCCATGGCTTTGCTTGTTGAACTGATAATGGAATCTTTAGTAGGGTAGTTGCCCCTCAAATCAGGTATTTCTTATTTGTCTCACCTGTATTTGCTGCTATGATGGACCTGGAAATCAGTCCCCATGAAATTTTCTAGATCATTTCATTGACATAACTTGTGCATTGTAGTCGTGGTTCAATGTTAAGTACTGTGATAATGAAGCCTGAAAAAAACAAATGAAATTGTAAGTTCACACCACCATTGTTATTGCAAGATGCTTATACTACAAATTTGCATCGTCCTTTACATGATGTCCATTGCAGGTCTTCTGTGTTTGACTTAGTGACTAAAGAGCTCATGAATGCAGTGCTTTACAGCAGCCGTCTTCAGCATGAGTCAAAGGTGTTATACTTTTACTTTGTGGAGTGATTACAATCACCTAGCTATTGCCTGCATAAAAATCCATGTCGAAAGAATTTAGATCTCTGGCCGTCATTGGAGAGAGGTTCATGTGGTGCATGTTGCTCATCTGTGTGATTGATGATAGGGCCTTGCTCTCTGTGGTCTATGACAGGGCCTCAGTGGGCTAGTCCCATAGCAACTACTCAAATGTGACAAGCAGACCAAGCTGGCAGACACTGGCCAAGGTGAGAGCAGGACAGATGGGAAGCCTCTCTCCAGAGTGTCTGCCACAAAGCAGAACCAAACAGACTGCTTAAGGATTCGCTTTAGATTCCCCTCCCTTCCCATCTCGCAGACACGGCCCTCTTCTGGCTCCACCAACAGGTCTTTTTCATTTACGTTTTGACACTGGTGTTCTTCACGCTCTCTTGCTGCACTGAGCCCTGGGTCCTCAAGGTTAATCAGTCTGGTTGGTTGTATATGCCAGAATGCATCTGTAATCTCATGGAATTGTCCATATATCACACAGAGAATGTTAGGGAAAGCAGGAGCCCAGCCTCTCTCAATAACTGGGACACTGAACTTATAATGCGTTTGGACAGACAACACTCCCCTGTGATTTGCTGTCAAATTTTACAACAATGGAGAGAGGTGTGGGTGGAACTCCTGCGAGTCACCTGAGGGGACGACAGTGCTCACACCACCAGTCAACCAAGCCCAGTTCCTCCTCTTCACGCCTGAACGGCATCCTAAACATGGCTGTGTTGACCTTGTGAGCAGCCATTGAACACCTGGAGGAATTCTCCCCATCTAATTACATTTGCCATTGCCAGCCCTTCAGTGAAAAAAGGGACTGCTCCCCATTGTGGCATTTAAAAAAAAGTTAACGATGTCAAGTAAAGTTCATATTTAATTATTCCGTGATAAATTGTAGTCATCAGCACAGTCTTTGGATAAGTCAGTATTTTATAGGCTGATAGCAGACAGCAGTTTAGAGAGACATGACATGTACACAACATCAAGGACCTGTCTGTTGGGGCAGTAGATGCAGTACTACATGAACATTTGTTATAATCCCAGTTAGGCTTGACTTTTTTTTTTATTGGTGATCAATCATGGTCTATGAAATGTCAGAAATGCTAAAATATGGCTATAGCAACTCTAAAGACAAAGGAGGTGGTCTCCAGAATGATTTTGTTGTCTGACCAGCAGTTTAAAACCTGAAGATATTTAAATTAATATCACTTGAGACAAAGATAAGAAACCAATTTTCACGATTGAAAAGCTAGAACTAATAAGTTTGGGGGTGGGTGGTGCTGAAAAATGCCTTTAATGATTGATTGATTATCAAAATAGCTGCATTCATTTCCTGTCACTTAACCAGTTAAATTATCATCTAATCATAGAGATGTATTCTGTACACATTATTTGGCAGATATATTTTCCCAGATACACACACTATTAATTTAAGAAAATAAGTGGGATAATTACATTCTGTAGAGTCATGGTTTATCTAAACATTTTCCAGCTATCACTTTTGATTTGTAAAAACTAAAATGATCCCAACTTTTGCAGATGAGGCATGGTTTTTACATGCACCAAATCAAACATGAATAGTTTTTTTTTACCTGAAAATTGATACAATGTATACAGCCCCATTCAATATGTGTCTCCTTGATCACACAAAAACGAAGACCTTGTTCATCTGGAGCAGTGCTGAAAAAGCTGTGGTGGGTCTGACAGTGGTGGAGCAATTCCAAATGGGTCCCATGGTTGAGTGAACCAAAGGAGTTGGTAATAGCACTTCAGTGTAGACCGACAGGATGCTGAGTAGAATGAGGTGGTTGGGGAGGGTGGTGGTATTTTGATATCATTCAAAAGCTCAGCCATGACTTCTCGAAGCAATTACTGTACTGTCATTGTTGAAAATGGGGTGTCAAATTCAGATCACTAAAAAATATGCAATTACACCCTGAACTGACAGGAATGACAATACATTCTATTGTAACATATAGTTTGAATGATGCCTTATGGATCTCTTAACGTAGTCGCATACAATTTGTCCAGAGGAGCAAAAACTCTGCAAAATGTGAAGGTTATATTTCCTCTCAAAAAACACTTGTGAGAGAATAACACAAACTGGACTGTATGTTAACTACAACAAGTCATTATCATTGTAATGACTGTTTCTAATAATTAGAAAAAGTTGGTTAAAAATCATCTACTCTTATTAGAGTAAGGGTTAGGTAAAGGTAGCTGAAACCTTTACTCAAAGAGTAACTTAACACCAAAGCCATTTCTTCATGACGGTAAATTACGTGCACCATGATGTTTGCAGAATTTATCTTACTGTTTGGATTTTAATGGAATTTTTTAAAGCATAAAGGATGCATATTTAAGCTGTAATAGGGTGTTAATTTTTGATCTTTAATATTAGCAATTTGTTTCAGATTAAAGCAAGACTTAGATCATAGTTAAAAAAAAAAACAATATTAGCTAAAAATTAACCTTACTTAGAGGGAAATATCTTTTTGCATGTGGTGGGAATTGAACCTCTCACCAAAAGTTATGCAAAATACTGGAGGCAGATGAATAAAAAACACCCTCTGAATATTTTAATGTTATCTAATGCAACAGCCCTGAAATAAGCACTACTTTTCGTAAAGCTCACTTTTCAGTGTGTTAAAAACTGAGTCATAGAAGTGTTGATTTAACTCGGGATGCTTTAAACTGTATAGAGTGTGTTGGTGTTGTATTAGATTGCATTACATAGTAATATTTCTCCCTCGCCTACATCCACCAACAATCCACTGCTCTTATCACTTTATGTCAAAATGCTAACTGTTAAGAGTTGTTAATTTTTCTGCATATATTTGCATTCAAGATAGCAGGCTCATTTTTACTTAATTTTGGAAGAGAGGGCTCAAATCACTCAGGGGCGCACTGGTAGACTTTAATACATTGTTTCAGAACAAGTGATGTGAGATTAGATTTTTTTTTTTTTTTTTTAAAGATCTCATTAGCATTTTAAACTCCACCAGGCAAAAGAAACAAAAAAAGTCGCCAGACATGTTTGGAATTCTAGTTTAAAACTTTTCAATATTGACTAACATCACACCAGGCTGTGGCCATTTTGTAGTTAGGTCAAAAATATTTAAGTAGGCTATTGTGTTGCAGAGACAAACCATAAAGTCGCTAACCAGCCAGCTTGGGCCCGTCCCATGTCCACCGTACCACATTTTTCCACAGGAGGCGTTAGCGAGTCCCTATATCTTCCAATCTGCTGTTAATCCAGCGTGAGGTGTTGAAGAAGTAGCGCTGCCTCAAAGATGCATTGTAACCTCTTCTCTTCACTTCAAAAGTGCACCCCCAAGTTAGTCAATGATCAGAACGGTTGATGCATAGCTGAAGCTTGTGGCAAGTGATGAGTATTACCACCACCAACCACCACCCGCTGCTGCTCCCCTCTCCTACTGTGTGGTATTTTGCTTTGCAGTTCATCATTGATTATTCCTTATCCAGGATGTGCAGATCAAAAGCCTGTCCTGAATGTTAGCCAGGCACTGTATTTACTCTATCAGAGTTCATTCACCAAGGATTCGGTACTTTCTGAAACTGGCAGCTTTAAAAGGCTTTTTTGTTAAAGTACCAGAGGGTCTAAGGCAGCCTGTTGTTATGAAGAAAAGGTCTGTTAAGGCTCAGTCTTAGTTGTCAGACGTACATTTAAAACCATGCAATGAAAACATTAAAAAATTAAAATAAAATGGTGGATTGTATGTAGACTAAGAATAGGGTTGGGCATTGTTTTGATTTCAACGATTCTGTGACCAATTCCGATTCTTCCTTTTGATTCCAGTTTTTAACGATTCTTGATTCAGATTCTTGGAGGGGTTAAAATACAATGCTTTATTTTTTTATTATTAATAATAAAAAACTAACATCAAGAGAAAAACTGTCACCTAACGATTGGCAAGAATAGAGCATCACTTCCTTTATGTCACATACACAACCATGCATTCACAGTAACAAACACACAGTCTCACATACGAGTGCCTTTTTTCTACATGTTGCTCATCACATGGTAGTCAGGAGACTCTTCATCTTCCAAGTTTCTGCCTGGAGAAGGTCGTAGAATGGATCACATCCCTGTAAACACAAAAACAAACATAACACATGTAATGTTTGGACCTAATGTTATTCTTACTGTAGTGTCTTTTAGGGAGTTGGGTAGCTAGCTTTCTAGCTTATAGTAGCCCTTATGTTTGCTCACATATGCTTCTGCTTTACATCAGAGAAGGGATGCAGCCTTTTGAAAACATATGCAGTAACTTTTTCTGTGGCACTCCTTCACTCTCTCTGCTAACATTTTTCCCTGCTTTGCTGGTTAGGTGAATGGAGTGTCACGTTGAGTCACTGGCTTAGCATTAGCAGCAGTAGCATTAGTGATTGGCAGACGTTCATGATGAGATAAAAGAATACATTACAGTAACGTTGATGCATTTACTACAATTTTAACAATTAAGTCAAGTACAGTGTTTGCTGTCTCGCTGTTGAGAATTCCACTTAACCAATTGTGACGAGGTAATAGTCAGCTCAGGGCTGACTGAGGAGGACAAGGCAGGAGAGGAAGACCAGCGCAGCACGTCAGACATGGAAATGTTACAC
>JAPZDX010000025.1:17511002-17525176 GCA_029783625.1 Naso annulatus
CAACATCTGAAAGACATTATCTCAATTACTGCAAAGAAAGGCAGCAGCGTGTGCTTTTATTAAGGCTAGATGTCCCAGGAGTGCTACGAACATTTCCATTTTGCTACAAACCATCTCATCCATGCAGGTCTGTATATATGGGTATTTTATTGGCCTGCGGTCTGGCAAGGACAGAGGAATTAGCCTGATCCACATTCATTAACCTCATTCTCATTCTCCAGAGCAACATTGCTGTAGAACTATCTGTCACCACAGCACAAAAATGATGAATTGGTAATCAGTTGAGAGCTGTCAAGAAAGCTCCAGGAATGCAGAATTTACACACTTGTTTGCCCTTGCATTAACCATTTGTAATCAAATCACTATTTATTGTTGGTTCAGTCAGACATGTTTTATGACCCAATGTTGTCATATAGGCTGGGAGACAACAGTGGTAGCCCTTATTGGAGGCAACATTCAATTCTGAGGAGAGGTGGAAGTGTATATTTCGCATAACTAGACCTCCCTCAAAAGCTTATGATATGTGCTGGTTGCAATTCATTTTTAATCATCCTCTTAAATTATTAATAATTCCCCTAATGAAAATGGGGTGTCTACACAACAAATCAATATGTCTAGCTGCTGTGGAAAAAAAGAAAAAGAAATATACCCGCAGGTAACAGGACGAGAGATGGGCAATAAGGTCCTAAAAAAACATCATGATGTTACAGAATATTTCTGCAAATACGATATTTTTTTGACAAAATTCTGAAATATTAGTATTTGTATCAAGGACATTTAAATGCAGCAGAATAACTGTAATTTTGCCATGAAATAATCAGTAAAAATTACTCCAGCATATCTTTCAGTTCTTTGGATTTGGTTGTGGTTTAGAACTCACAGATCCTTATAGGATTTTTGGCTTTCCACTCTTGTTTATTACAGCACATCACTACTCTGCTACCTTAACAGTGTCAGAAATACCTCTGGTTCTACATGCAATGGAAATTTGTCATTGGTGAGGAGAAAAATACAAAAACACAACAAAACATAAGAAACACCTCTTGGAACTGCTCCTTTTTTGAAAATGAAAATTTTAGAGGTACAAGATAACTCTAGAGTGTGTGCACTGCGCTGCCCTTTGCACTTGTGTTCCACTTTTTTTGTTCAACGTACATGACTTTACTAACCAGCAATTACAAAATCAAATCAAATCGGAGCAGATAAGAATCAGTTTTCTACTTTCACCCAGCCCCATTAAATTTATAGTGCTGGTATTGTGACCAGTATGATGTGTCACACCTTGACAAATATTCAGAATTCCACTTTTGAAAACCCTGTAATTGAGAGTGCAAAAATCAACAGGGAGTTAAGTTAAACTGTGCTTATGTGCATCCTCAACACCAATTAAAGGAATGTCAGAGACATCACTGCTGGGGTTTAGTGTCCAACTCGACCACTCCATGAGCAAGAGAATCCCGAGGAGGAATCAATACAGTGACAGCTGAGCACCAGAAAACCCTGACTGTATCCTAATTAGGGGGTCAGTGTGTACCAAGAATCTCTCTCTCACCTAATTGTGCTTTAAAGTTCAGACGCAGTGAGTGGTTGGATAGCTGAGTGCTTGGGAGGCCAGCCGATGGGTAGTCTACCAACCTGTTAATGGCTCATGTTTTAAAAGTTAATGAGAGCTGGAGTTAAAAGCAGCATTAGCTAAAGGCTAGGTGGAGTTGAGCTATGTGGATTAACTTTTCATTACCTCCTCATTAGGTGGACCTGGGGATTAGAGAGACCCCTGTATGAAATCTAGCATGAAAATATCCAAATGGGCCTGCATAAAGACAGTTTGGAAATGGGAAAAGTGGAGGAGTTAAAGTAAGTGATTGAGCTTTTAGCCTCTTCCTCTCCTCACCGCTGAGAATCCCTCTACAGTTAAGTTGACATTATTTGCTCCCTATTAGCCAATAAGAAGGCTTGCAGGAGTAGGCAAGCCTACCCTATTGCAGAGGGGGTGACTTTGAAAACTAGATTGGGTCATTAAAAAGTAGAATGAGAAGGCCATTATAATTCTAACACCGACATTGCCATTTATTTGCATTGTGAAGTCCCTGGTGTTGTAGTTAAATGTCACTTGCCAACTTTAATGAGAGTAAAGTTAGGGAGTGTGGCCAGAAATGATTGGAGTGTTTTCTACAGCAGCTCCTCGTCCAATGCTGTGTCCAAATGAATCATCAAAACTCACACTGAGAGACTGCTGGACAATCGGGTCCAGACCTCCCCAATCTTACTGCAGCTATCACTGCTACTTAATGACCCTCAATGAGAAAAAAGAAGACCACTGATCTTCACACTCGCCGCAAGTAATTTATGATGTGGCGTACCAATGGGACATGCCATTAGAAACTGTGTGTGTGTGTGTGTGGTGGGCATGATTTTTTTTCTCCTATATTTGGAGCGTTACTTAAATTGCAGGGTCTGACATTAAGGTTTTTCCCTACTTGCCCTGCAGAGCAAGTACCTCTAAAATCTACTTGCCCCATCTAAAATTTTGCCCCATTTAATTTTCATAGATTAGGCTAAACTATAGGCAACACAGTGCATGGGTATTCTTAGTGCATTTTAAAATGTTTTTAGATAAACTCAATAGTATCAGTGGAATGTCTGAAATGTCACTACATTAAATTATATCCCTGGCATCAAAATACTGAGTAAAGTTTAGAAAGAATGAAGAAAATCGTTCAGTTGGCTGTCAGATCCCTCCTCCTCTCTCTGTCTGTGCTGCTGATGTGAGCCTGCCTGCATGTAACGTTAGAGGGAGGAGAGGCTGGTTGTCTCAGCCAGCAGCAGTATACAAGAATTCGCAACGTTTTAGATTCGTGGCAAAATAAACTAGACGGCTAGATGACATAACAGACAGCTTTTTTTTTAGCTTGTTAGTAACAATTAGCTGTTAGCTGCTGAGCCAGCGTGTCGTGCTTTGTGACTGTGGACAGACAGAGCTGATTAAAATATCACGTTCTACATGTTCGCATTTATGCAGGTTGAACAGATGCATTGATCAAATTTTGGCTTTTTACTTGCTAAGGTTTTGTTGCTCTTTATTTACAGTAACTACAGGAGGAGCGTTAGTTTACGTGAACTCAGGTAATCTTCAGGTTACATATTTGTCACTGCTCTGCTGTGACGCCCGGTGTGTGCGTGTGTGTGTGTGTGTGAGAGCAGGACAGAGAAATTCTGCCGATTACATGCAAAAAACAAAAAAACAGACCTCATTAAAACTGTTTTAAAAAACCCCAAAAAAACCCAAACGCAGTTGTTATGTTATAAATCCGCGTTTCTCTGACAGACAGGGGATGTCAAGACAGGTTTTTGTTGTGTGCAGTTTTTTTTTTTTGTTTACTTGTCCTGGACCAGCAGGCAACTGCTAATGCTGGACCCTGAAATAATGGTTCAGAGGAAAATGCAAGTTCATGTCAAGTTAATATTTCACAAACCTGCAATCAAGGCACCAGGTTAGCGCCAAACTCACGTTTTCAGTGTAACTGCTTTTTGTTATGGCTAATTGTTTTTGAGGCCGCTTGTTACTGAGGGATCTGAGTCTAATTTGGTTCAAAGTACATTAATACTCATTGCTCTATAAAAAGATCATTTTTTAAGTTTTGATTTCAAGATAATGCAAAAATCGAAAAAATATTTTTCTGACACTCAGGACATTATCATTATTATTATTAGTAGTAGTAGTAGTAGCAGTAGTAGTAGCATTTTGCTGTTTTCTACTGTGGTTTCTTGTTAATTGCTGTTGTTGCTGTAGATCTTGTCTCTTTGAAATGGTGTTTTCAGATTGGGACTGGGACTGGTTCAGCACTACTGGACCTGTGAAAACCTGTGATGTCCATTCAAACGTGAGCATGATGTTGACAGCTTAAGAGTGCTAATGGAGGTACACTAATCTTTTAGGCTGTACTGAATGTTATATTAGACATTCAAAGCTTCTGAGGTTTTTAAACAAAGCTTTAAACGTCTGTACACATGTTTTATGATGTCACCCCCCCCCCACATCCAAAAGGGGAATTTTCTTGCTTTGAGTTACTTGCATGAGTTTGACTGCTGGATTATTTGAGAGTTGAAGTGAAGATAAATCCTCTTTTTAATCCTAAAAGTTTAAATAAACTCTGAGCTCTCCACATGCTGGTAAATGGCTCAGGATCAGGGCCGAATGCTGTGTGACTCCAGGTGTTTATTTCTCCAGAGGCTCCCATCTGCTCCTGACTGTCTCGTAGGTGCAATCATCATCAGCACCTTTCTGCCAGTGTCTGTCCCTCTGCTGAGACTTTCAACCCACACAATACCCCCACATCACACCCAATAGCCTGTGCAATCAAATGTTGATTTAGAATTCAAATGTCAGTGTTATAAACAATGTGAACTACTTCTACTACCACTTTGTATTAAACACGCAAATGTATGGACCCTCTTTTCTGTGAGGCTGCAAATCTGTAAATGTTGGATGAAGCAACATTGTAAGGCAAGTAGCAACAGACAATTACTCAGTTTTTAATTGGTATCCAGCATAGCAATTAATCATATTTATACACAATGACATTTTCAATCACCAGCATGCGACAGAGAGCCATTACAGATAAAAGGATTTTGTGTAATGGAACTCACATGGTAATACAGACTCTTGGTAACACGGCGATAACTTCAAGGAAAAAAATATGCCATGAATTGTGATTGCAAATTGCAACTTGCTGTTGCTTCATCATGTTACCATCAACACCTCGAGCAATATATTAAAAGGAACTTTGTTTAATGCCTGCACAGTTCTACATTCTGTCCCTCGGAGTGTTCTTGTCCATTTGTGTGACCTGTCAAAAAAAAAAAGAAAAATGTGTGATAACAACCCTGAGAGGTGTGAATATAATCCGAAGTAATGAGGCCACACAATATGAGAAGAACAGTCTGTGGTGACTGCGGGTGAATTCGCATCATTCGGATAATTAAAGCGACTTACTTTGACATTAACCACACGTTTGTGAGATTCACCTTAATGATAACTGACACTAAGGCTGTCCTCTCTGATTGTGTTGTGATCAAATGATTGTTCCAGTTTATTTCTGCTCTGATATTGTAATTTCGGTATTGACTGAAAAGGTAGAAAAACGGTAAAAGAAATGTTCACTGCCCATCATGCCGTTATGTTCATTATATCATTATCCTTGATGTTTATCCTGTGATAAATGGATGTTCGGCAAAGAAAAGTGTTATATTATTTCACCTTCTCTCCCTTTGTCATTTATTTTCACAACTACATAGACTCTTCTGTAGAAAAAGGAAAAAAGGATTAGCTCTTTAAAGGTACTGCTAATGTTAGCCACTGAGTTCCCCCTACCTCTCGCTCATAGCACACATTCACTGTGACACCTTTTCAATGGCTGATTTCCCTCGCCGGCCAATTAAGGAGCAACACAACGAAAATTAGTTGCAGTCACACTCCTGTTTTCTTTCCTGCAGTTGGAATGAAATGTTCACTCACAAGTCCATAAAACAAAATTACTGCTTAAGACAGACCATTTTGGTGATATCTGAACCCACTAACTTTAAAATAATGTTGCATACCGTGGCATTTCAGAATAGCAGTAGAGATAATAGAGATATGAAGGTAAAAAAGACAGATTGATTCTCAAGATTTCAACCCAATGCATGAATTCTGTGTGCTAGTGAGGGTGACTCATGCAAAAGCTTACATGAAGGGCTGAGAGTTAATATTCCAAACCATGAATGTCAATTATCGATCTTTATGCATGTGGGTATTTATCATGCATTGTAAACCCCAGGGTAATTAAATGCAAGTGCTATGCTTATGATAGCCATCATCAGTTTCTTTGCCAGAGCGGTCAATCATTCTATTAGAGGCCTTGCAGGAACTCTGTATGCTACAAGGCCAGTGGCAATGCAGCGCCTCAGGCTAGCAGATCTAATTAGAAGGTTGCCCAGTGGAATTCTATCACCTCCACATTCAATCCACCCAGCCAATTTCTGCTTTTTCGACCTAGTTTCATCTTAATTTTAACATGTTGTATGTCTCTGCTTCTCTTAATTCCCCCGCTGCCCTCTCCGGGGCTATCCACCACATTTACTTGATATGACTGAAAAAAGGGACGCCACTTTACAATTCAACAGAGCGCAGTAGAAGTTTGTGAATTCATGCGATTCCCACATGGCTTGCTGAAAATGACAAAAATGTTTCATTTTTTTTAACCATTGACAGGATTTTTCTGGCTTTAAAATTTCCCTGCTGCCATTACAAAAACCTTTTAGGTTATTTTTCCTGCTCACATACATCAATATTTTGAAGGAAAATGTCTTTGCTTCTCAAAATATGACCTCCCCTCTTGATTTTCATAGTCAGTGTAAATATGTTTTGTCGATGATCATTCATGATATTGAAATATCAATTTTTAGGGCCTAAGCAGCATCTTCAAATAGCTTTTGTTAGGCCAACAGTGCAAACCCCTCCGAAGTCCATGAACAATGATACCTAACACAGAAGCTGAAAAATTTCCCCTTTGACAAGCTGAGAACTGAGAATGTTTGATATATTTTTGATTGATAAATGGCTTAGGCAAATACTTAGTTATCAAAATAGTTGGCAGTTCATTTTTTGTGAAACGACAAATTGAATGACTTAATCATTTTAGCTGTAGTTTTACTTTCCTCGTCTCTATTATACTCTCAGGCAATCTAAACCAACAGAAGCCTTAAGAAGTATATTTAAATTCTATCTTTGGGACCAAAGTTTTGGAATTAAAACCTTTTCTGTGCCAAGGAAATTCAATAAATGATCGTAATAAGGGCCTCCAGATATGATAATATATTACCGCTAGTCCACACAGCAGCAGAACCTTTAGTCACACTTTGTATGAGGATGAGGTCATTAATTAGAATATTTATTTATATCTGTGTCCCAAGATGAACATATTCTGATACAGCAGAGTCTGTCCATTTTCTTTATGTGAAGAAGTGCTATCAATAATGTTATGTCATCACTATTATATGAGTTATATTCACGAGGGCTCCTGTAGTTTTCTGAATTTTTCTCTTAAGTAACAATTAAATTGCATTACAGTTACAGTACAATACAGCATTAATATGATTATATTCCGTTCTGAACTCTATTTAACTCTGAAACAATACATACTCTTCTCCTTATCTAATTTGAATGACTTTTCACTGACCAAAACATTGAAAAACGGTTGCCCTGCCATTCTTTTTCACTCACTCTTTGAGACACAAACAGCCATACATGCAGATGTGTATCTCGATCATGTTTGATCCCCTCCATGCTCAGGGCCTAGCTATCCTTTAACTACTGTCTCAGTCAGTCGTATGTAAAATGGAAGACATTAAACAGAGTGCTGGTAGTACAATAATTACACCCAAGGGTTCATTCAAGCACAACTTTTTTTCATCTGTGAATCACTGTATTACACACATCAAAGGTTGTACCATGTTATTTTTGTATAGTACTTAATGATTTCTTTATCGTGCAGATGCGTATGCTCCAAGTTTTCCATCTAGAAGAGCCAGTTTTCATATAAGACTTGCTTGCCTTTGATTTGACAGATATGCAGACATAAGAACAGACAGATGTGGAAGCAGACAGACATTAAGACACATAGACCAAATCAGACAGACACTGAAAGTGAGAGGAAAAAAAGGGATGGATGAAAAAGCTAGATTTAGACTGTGTGACATGAGTTGTTTCTGTCAGTGTCAGGACTACAGACATCCTCTGGGGCTTGGGGATGGTTCTATACACTGCCAAAGATGGATAATTGGTTATTTTGAGTAATTTTTTTTTTTCTCAACAAAGCTCAGCTGCTGCTGCTCAACCTCAAGTAAACAACTCACCTTGGGAATAGCCTCCGTTCAGCCGTCTCGTGTGTGTAGATTCCTTCATGTGTTTGTCTGCCATATGTAAAGAATGGGATTAACTGTTTGTTGCTCAGTTCGAGCTATTTTGATTTGCTCTGATCTACACCTGCATAAATGTTTATTAGTAGTACAGGAATAAGTTGTATTTCCTTTCTTGGGTAAGCTTTTTTTGGTACTATAATGAAGAGCAAAATCATATCAATGAATTCAGCAACTCTAGATACTTTGGACATAATTGCAAGGAGTTCTCAGTGAATGAAATGTGCTTTGTGTAGAATACTCTAAACAAGCATCAAGGGGTTGAAGAACAGATTGTCAAGTCACATTCCCAGGTCGTCAAATATGGATATTTAAGGTAGGTGTGTCTGTCANNNNTGACATATTGTAAGTTAAAGAAATACATTAAATCAATCCAGTGACTCATTCTGAAAGTTACTGGAAGATAATGCAGTTTGTTGAGAAAGCCGTGTGTCAGAAATGTCATCTCTGCAGTTTTATTAGCACAAAGCTATAAATTGCCCAATTAATCGAGTACCACACAAATATTCGTGTTAAAAGATGAATATCTTATATATTCATTCAATGATCTTGTGTGAAATAACATGAACATTAACCATGCATGCACCCACTGTATGTTCAAAAATATAGAGCTAGTTATTTAATTCATTAGCAATGAAGCTAATGGAATTGATTAGAGTGTTAAAGACAACTCAGACTTAGAATAGCAGGCCAGAAGGATTCAGCAATTATCCTCACACACAAACAGACTCCCTCTAGTATTCCCGTACTGTACACCTCCCACACTCACCCTCTTCATGAGAAACAGGATTTCACATGAACATCTGTTAGCACAGCTGGTTTCATCATCTAGATCTTTGTATAATATCCACAGTGGATCCAGCTCTGAAGGGGTTGTATTGTTCTCTGGTATTGGCCTTGGCAAAGTTTCTTTCCTGTAAAGCTATTATCTGAAGTAATAACTACCTTAATATGACTTTTGTCTTAACAGTGATCTCTTTATTGTCCTTATGATTAATTGAGGGTATTGGAAAAGACACAAATCATCTGATGATAAAGCAGCATGGCCATCAATAGCAGGCTTTTTGCCGGATTCGAGTTTGAAGGTTTCAAAGTTGTGTGTGAACTCCTTCAGGATTGTTGAAGCTTTACCAGATAGGTTTAATGCATTATCTTACACATATTTTATCCTTTAATATTAGTAGTTTGTGCAAGAATATAATATACTTCATGAATCATGGGCCCGTGAGCCTGTAATGAACTTTAGTAAAACCTTAAAATTTTTAAATGATGCAGCATCCATCCATTGTCTTTCTAACAGTTTGTTCTTGTCTGCATCATTACAGCAACACTTCAAACAGAGCAGCCAGTTATCCCTTCTCACTGCAAATTCCTCTTATTCAGTCTGAACCCAGAGTGCGTAGCTGCAGTGTCACTTCCAAAGCGATGCATTCTGTGCCTGAACAACTTCTCATTCTGACTTCTGTTTCTGTTGAGAAGTAACAGTCCAATGTCAACACCCTCCCAACTCATTAAAGTCTTCACCATATCATGCAGACTGAGGCCAGCCACCCTGTGGCCGAATGTCATGTTCTCCATTTGTAGCCAAAGTCTGTTTATTTAGATCTCAAACCAAAAATCTTGACTGGAGGTTAGGTTTAGAGTTAAGAGAAATACTGCCCAGTTAATCAAGAGCATAGCTCAGACAGATGGCTCACAGGCCTTAGCTGAATACATCATGGTGTTAAATCTGTAACTGGAAGGCAAACTGTGGTTGTATGGTAGGTGGAGTGAAAAGGTTGAACTGCATGTTATTCTCTTTGACTGAGTAGGTTTGGGCTTCTTTCACACAAGCCTTTTCAGAGGACATGCAAGAGTTAAGGGAGAGAGCAACAAATTGACTGTAAGCTCTGAGCAGCACTGGAGGAAAGGGAACAAGCTCAAAGCAAACACATAATATGTCATGACAAAACAGTACTATGATGTGAACTTAGACCATAAAGTAAGTTGAAAATGAAATAAATTCAAATGAATATTCTCTGTTGAACTATCCTGTAGCAGTCAGTTAGCAGCTGCATGTGAGGAAAAAAATCTGCACACACTGATTTGCTGCCGCTGATGTTGCCAACTGGCAGTCAACCTCATTTTCTTGCAGAATGATTATATGAAAACAAAGGAGATAATTGTTCTTAAAGAATTCTTCCTGTTATGTTAACTTGAACACTCTAGATTTACACTTAGAGTGTACTTCAGCATTGGTACAGAAAAGCAGCCGAAAAATCTCACAGGAAATCTGTAATGATCCCGTATTCATCTGAGCAACTTGATACTTTATGGATTGTTGATTGACTGAGTCTATACCCCATTTCTATTTACAAATGTTTGAGCCATTTGTTTACATTGCTGCTTAGTAATTATTTCTAAGGGTATAGTGTAACATCATATACTGTAAATCATGTAGTGGGACTCTGCGTCCATTTAACAGAGCTGTCAGATAGGGCACGCAAACTCCACCCCTCCGCTGTTGAAACAATGTGTTGCGTGGCACAAGAGGGGATCTGCACCCTGCCGGGCTGTGCGTTGGGTGTGCATTGCACCATCTGTGTGCCGTGCACCCAAGTTAAACCAGATTTAAGACATAACATTTGACGTACAGAGTAGGTCTTAACTACAGTCAGGAGTTTAGACATACTCTTATAACAGGCAGGCAGTCATGTGGCTCAGGCATAAGAAGTTGATGTCCTCACTTGTGCAGTGACACTATATATATATATATATATATAAACCTCCAGCTACTTCCTATAAAAATAAGCTGTCACTTCTTCCTCTTACGCCTACCCTATTTCTACTCTATTTTCATTAACCGAGGTATGTGGTTGAATTTTCTAGTGGGGTTGTATCAATCATTCAATAACATTTCCATTTAGACATGTCTTTGCCAATTCTACATTCAGTGAATGAAGTATTGTTTCCAAGTTAGGATGACTATATATTCATATGAACATAACAAGGATGTGATTGAATCGACTGCCTGCCCAGAAGCTAGTGAGGAGTAATTGCACAGCGCACATTCTCCTACAGTTCCATCTGTGTGTCACTGGCCAATATCTGTATGTCAATATGCTACAACACAAAGCAAGCTGACATAAGTGTTTTTTCCCTCTTTCATGTCATTGAATGTAACAAACATGAATGAGAGTTGGAATGTTGCATTTGTTATATTCACGTCTTTTCACTGCCTAATTAGAGGATGCATATATTTCTGAAGTATAATTATCACCTCACTCTTCTTGTTACCTAAGCCTCTTAAAGTAAATTAAAGTCTCAACATGGAAGCATAATAATTCCAATATCGATATGGATTTTAATTTAATTCTATGTTCGTGAAAGTCCTTGTGTCCTTAAGCTCTCCGTCTCACAAATTTTTTGTTTAATTTTGTACATGATTTATTTTGTGTTTTATTAGTTTGCATAACCACATCCCCCCAAAAACTTCTTTGCCATTTAAACAAATAGCAAATAAGTAATGAGCTGTAATTCACTGAATAAATGAACATTGTTGGATGAGTCTAACAGACACGTCTATTTTGTTTATGTTTCCCTACTGGAGCAGGCGTGCTCAGTGTTTCAAGCACTAATATTTTGCTGTGCTTCCTGGCATTTATTCGTCACTTTTTAAAAATTAGGATAACAAAAACTATCAAAAACTAAACACTGTACAGTAGAATATACTCTCAATGTAATTTTTGAGGCCTTACATAAGGAAGTTGTTACTTAAAGCTATGATATACAGCTCCTGTGTATTTTATGAAGGTGTGATTGTACTGACCTTCAGAGTCACAATTTTAAATTCCAGCTGTGTCCTCTCTGTCAATAGTATTCCAGATATTTAGATATAGTATAATTAGTATTTTTCCATCATATCATGAGTCTTGAGTGTCAATACGGTGCTTCACTGAACAGTATTAAGTCAGGCAAAAGATGCACTCTTCTGTTTAGTTCTGATTTAAATGTGCATACTGATGGTAATAATAAGCATTGTGCATAATTTCAGATCAAATTGCAGGGAGATAACAAAGATCACGTTCTCTGCTAAATCAAAAAGCCTTTTCAGTACTAGACGATAAAGTTGACTCACAGTATTTGTTTTTCAGCTGAATGCTAATTGGCAACACAGTGAAAATTGCTTCCTTGTCAGTCAAAAGCCTAGTTAGCTATTTGTCTTTTTCCCAATTAACAATTACTTCAACAAGAAAACTTTTCTCTTAGCTCGGGCACTAATGAGTAATAAACTCAACAATGGTATAAACTTCAGTTTTAGATGTGGCAGTTTTATCCTTGAAGCTAATAGTTTCAATATAGAGGTTTCTCTGTGTACAGCAGTTGCTATTCTGTTATTTATTATGTCTTCTCACCAAGTTTTCATCAGATACATGTGTGCAATAGCTACCTTATCATCTGGTAAATAGACTGCTGTATTATTTAACATGGAAGGAGTTCCTTGCATAATAGAGTGCATACATTGGCGTAACTGGATATGGGAAACCAAACGCACTGAAAGGAGAAATTCAGAACAGAATATACAGAAATACCCAATCCACTGGCACATAAAGTCCTAGACATCTCATTAACAGCAATTACCGATGAAACAGAAAATTATGCTCAAGCACTCAGCACGAAAACACTTTTAGCTCTCTCTCTCTCTTTCTCTCTTTCTCTCTCTCTCTCTCTCTCACACACACACACACACACACACACAACCTATACAAACATCTCAAAAAGTAGAGAGACACACATTCCTGCTCTGTGAAATAGGAAGGTTAGCCCTGTTACTAATTATGACACTAATTCATTATGAGAGAGAATTAGAGCCTGGCCTCTGCTGTGCCCAAACTCCAATCAGGCTGTAAATGAGGCAGAAAAAAATGGGCTGAACCTGGTAATTGAGAGACTCTTCAGAAATGTGAATTCCAACACCTGCACATCAGGAACTCTGTATTACATCACTGGGTACAATGAAACGGCAAAGATGCAGAGGAAATATCCCCTGCACATACTGAGATTATGCATTTCCTGTGCATGCTTGTATGAAGTTGAGCACCCTCATCACACTCCTACTTGCATGAAGTATTAAAGTGTTTGTAGTCTAGTGGCTTTTCAAACTTCAACCGAGTGATCACCATAGTTCTTTACTGATACATAGTTTCCTAGTACGTTTGCATATTCCACTTGATTTTGTATTATTATTTAGTTTGATGTAAACTTTTAAGTCATAACTATTTGGTACAAAAGTGCTACCCACATGCAGAATGTTCTCGTTTGTCATTAGTCTCAAATTATGACATGACTAGTTTTGTCGAATGAAAAAAAGAACTTTCTGATTGCTTATGCTTTATAATGTACAATCTCTTTGTTTGACACCCACAGAGATACAAAGAAAGACCAGGAGCAAGACAGAAATGAGAAAACAGTGTTAGTGTGAGAATGAGAGGCAATCATCCACAGAAATAGGGAGACATAGCCTACATTTGGAAAGGCTGACATGTAAGATACATCGCAGCGGGGTAGGCCTGTCTTGATAATCAATATATGGGCATGATCTAGATAATTTTTCTGGCCTCAATGTTTCCACTTTATTGCCGCCAAGTGACACAATGGCCGTAGCCACCGGAGCTCATAGACCGACTTCGCTGCGATCTCTAACATTACCTAGAGCAATCCAAATGTTTAAAGGCTTTTGTCTGGGCAGAGACCGTTTAGCTAAAGTGTGTAAACCTTAGTTTAATCACTGTTAAAAGTTTAACCATTGATTGCAAAGTTAACAGACCGCCAAGTCATATCTCACTGCTGGTTTGCTCATGTTAGCTTGGCCTCCATCTGTGCCCAGAAGCAAATGCTGCACAAAAAGCAGCAAAACATTCAGACAAATCATCTTTTAACAGCTTTGCCCACCAGTAGCTAAATTAAATGTTAGCTCCGGAGTGAACGAGCTAACACTCGTTCACTCAGGAGCTAATCGTGGGCTGTTACAGTTTTCACACAGGATACAGAACCATAGCTGACAAAACCAAACTTCCACATTATTGGAATTTCAAGAATTTATTTTGGATTTAACGTTGAAAACTTAACAAGCTAACGTTACATTAACACAATGCCCACAACGCATGATGTTTCATGTGATGCCGAACTAGCCTGCTTACGTCACAGGAATATCTGCTGCATTTACTGACACAATGATG
>JAPZDX010000025.1:17529905-17541391 GCA_029783625.1 Naso annulatus
CACCCACGCACTTTTATAACTCAGTACTAGAGGACGGCGTAATGAGCACCAACAAGTATTGCTAGACATTGCAGCTAACAGGGCTTCCAGGCCCTGTTCTGAAACTGAAATAGGATGTGACACCTCAACGTTGTTACAGTACATTACGACGTGATATCTTACCTCTTCACCAATTGTTTCTGAATTTTTGCTCCAGCTCTTACAAAATTGAAACTTTATTGTTAGCTTGAATCACAGGGACACGTCACTCAAAGGGATAGATGGAGAGAGGGGAACGGGTGGGGGTGTAGCTTGATATTCTTCTTCTGACACTCAACACGCCCACATAAGATCGTTTGCTGGCATATGTGGGTGCTTGTTGACATGTCATCATGGATGTGCATAGGTAGCATGAGGGCAGAGGATATATAAATGTTAGAAAATGTCAAACCTCATGCGAGTCCAGCCACCAGTAGCAGATTGTGTTACATTTACAATGTGCCTGAGCTGCATTCAGTAGACGGACTGGATAATTGTTTTGCTTAACAACTGCTTGAATTAAGGCCAGTGGCCTATACACAATTGTTTTGTTATATACATTGTAATCATTGTTCAAATAGGGAGGTAAAGCAAGAAAAAGTAACACTGCATCTGTTTGTATCATCAGTGGCACCATATGAAAATAATGGCTGTCTGTGAAAAGCTCTCTGCTACTCAAAAGCCTCCTGAGCATATTAGGAAAGTCTGTAAGTTTACTGGTTAACATACCGATTATATCTTGTAATTAACGTAATACATTTATGGCTCCACTGGATAATAATAATAATAATACGCCGTCCAGTTTTAGTCATTAAAGTTCCATTGGGAAAATTTAAAGGTCAAATTAAGGAAAAAGCAGAGTGAACTGAAATACACAAATTGTAAAATGCAATACTGAAAACCAACCGTGGTTAACACATTCATACATATTTAACGACACACAAACTGCTTATGCTGCACACACGCTTGCGTACAGGCACAGAGTGAACACCTGCTGGGAATGTCTGTGGGTCTGGACATGACCCTGTCAAGAGTCTTCAGGAGATTAATTTCCCAGGCCTGTTTTCTTAGATAAAAATTGAGACGGAATTACAAATGTGAAACGTGGGGGACAAATCTGAAAAAGATATATTTTTCAAATGGGATTAAATAAATCAGCACATTTCCCCGTTCCTTCATTTGTCCTTTGTTTCAAGGCAGTATTTCTACTAAGAAAATATACTGTTAGCCTTGTCAGAATGGATGAATTTGCCATAAGAATTTCCACTGGTAGACATTCTTGATGTGAAATGAAGCTAAGGACTCCATGCAATGGTAATCAGGCCACAAAAAAATTGCCCCTCCCTAAGTAATTTATCCTCCAATGTAATTTTGATATTTATGGGATTCACCTTCAAAATGTAATGTGGCATGCAGGTAGAAAAAACATAGAAAATGAGAAATCCAGCGAGAGCGAGAGGGAGGCAGAGAGACAGGGAGGGAGAGCAACCCAAAGTGGGAGTCATAAAGTAAGTAATCTCTACAGTCTGCTGCCATCCAGACAGGTCTCCTGTGACCTCCACCACCAGTGACCTACGTCCTTCACATCTGACGAAGTTGGGAGGACACGCTGGAATTATGAGGCCGTCGCAGCCACCTCCATATTTGAACGCACACATTATGTCTCTGTCTGGATAAGAGCATCTGTTAAATGACTGAATAGTAAATTGTGTGCTGAGGACAGCAGACTAGCAGGGCAGATAAAGGAGCTTTGTCTTAGTTACATTTCAGCAGGTAGCAGTATGGCTTAGACTGCCAACAGGTTTTGCTACTGTGCAAGCCTAATGGTGGATGACTGAGGGGAGGAGAGGGAGTCGCTGGGAGAAGATATGCGATTTTCCACTTGTCCAAGCAGTTTTCTGTTAAATCTCACCAGGCGCCTTGCACTTTGTTCAAGGAATGCATTGCACAATCTAGATTTTGAAATATGCAATATCTGCCAAATTGTACCAAAAAATAATTGGATAATGGAGCTGCTTTTACAATAAAGCCTCTTGAATAAGTTATGTTCTTTCTATCATCAACTATTAGGGATTGGGAAGGTCGATTTGTTAGACTGGTTGAAAGAAGAAAAATGTGTTGAATCTTTGTTTTGAAAACGATATAATGCTGCCCGTCATTTGAATAAATATGTCACTACTCAGTGAGACTTGGAAAGGTAATATCTTCAAGCAGAAGAAGCGAACAAAGATTCATGATAGTAAGTGTGTGAAGTAAACAGAACCATGTATTATTACTCAGGGAGTTCTGTTGTAAACAAACAAAAGACTTGTTTAAATTATGTGTTACAGAACACAGTGTCTGTATAACAGATGTGCTGACTGCATTTCCCTTCTTGTTAAACATTTAATGTTGATTTTTCAGTTTCTTTAAAGTGTTCGTTGTTCACTTGTATTTTTACTTCTCCACTTCCTCTGTTAGCACATTACAACACTTGATATGTCACAGTTTTATTATTTTAATCCCTTGGTAGGATGTGAATCATGCCACCCAAGTACTCAAACATTTGCATGTAACATCCTTGTGTCTTTTTCAATTTTCTTAAGTTCAAATGAAATCTAGTCTGAAATCGTTACTATTTCCTGATTGGTCTGATGTTTTGCTACTACTCAGCAAATTTGTGTGTTTTGGACTGCTTGAGAATAACTGTACCTCCTTCGTTGATGCAGTAATGAACCTACCCACTACCTACTGTGTTGACTTCAGCTGTTATTAACTTTCATACTATCAGCAGTGCATTTGTAATCGTTACTTGACTGCCTATTCCTGCGGATCCTCCAGTGAAATAAAACATGCCTGTCTCTCCAACAAAATCTCTCTCTAGAATTTTTAATAAACATTGTAGAAGAGCTGCTGAACCCAAATGCTGTTTGCACCTGTCTTTGCTTTCTAGGAAAACGGACCTTTGCTATAATCTTTTAAATTTAATCCTTGTGATATAGTTGGCTTCTTATTATTTTAACTAACTTTTGAATCACTTTCTTCTTTTGTTTGTGAAATGATGGAGCTATACTGATAAAAGTATTGAGAAATATCTAAGAGCAGATTGTTATTAACTGCATCACAATACTCCCTTCTCTACCAAAACAGAAATTCTGGCCATTACATTGTCAGGTAAGAGACAAGCTTGTGAGCAGAAGAAAAAGTTAAATTTTCCTTTTACTTCTGAGGATTGTGTGTTAGTACTTGAACACCGTCCAGAACAGTTTTCTTGCAGCTGATCAGAATTCTTGGCTTGCCTTGCTCTTCCTTCAAACCTTCTATTTAAGGATTGCACCCCCTCCGAGCTATTGTACCAGTGCCACTGTGCTAATCAATCACAGAACATGCTGTGTGCAGCAGTGTGTATGTGTGTATGTGTGTGCATGCTTGCACAATTGTGGAGGGTTGTTTAGCTGATGCTATTCGAATGATTATGAGTCCTTAAACATCAAGCCTATTGCCAAATTGCCCTTGACAAGGAAATATGTTGTTAGCTAAGATAATGTGCTGCCCATTATTTTAGGCTATAGTGCTCTGCCAGAATGCAGGATTATTTGGAGCTTGCAGGGCGTAGGTAGCTGCATGCTTAGAGATACACAGAGCTGAAACAGGGAGCATCTCAACCATTAGGTTGCCAGTTATGGAGACAAGAAAGAAAATTGTAGGTTTTACCTACAGGCAAAAAGAACTGCCGTCTGGCACATACGCACATGTAGTGTTTAGAAATGCAACAGTTTCATGCTATAAAAAAAGCAAGGCTATTTGTAGAAATTTCTCATTAAAATATTGCTGCAGAATTAGCCACAACAAAATGACACCAGGATTTGAAAACAGAACCTTTACACAAGGTACAGATAGCTACAAAGAGAGTCATGTTGTCCAATTTGGGAGTTCTCCAGCTCAATTTTCTACTAAATCTAAGACTGTTCTCTTTCTTTCTGTTTCTTCAGCCTGGTAAGTTACATATCAGATGCAGTGGGTGGAAAAATAATTAAATATATGCCAATAAAAAAATCTGATGTAATTATTCCAATTTATTTGACAATGAAAAAAAAAAATCTGGTCTTAAAAATACTTTTATCATACTCGCCTAATTACATTTTGCTCCCTATTGCTGTATTTGAAGGTAATTTGTCCTCTACTGTATGTTTTCTTTAACATGCATCAGCATCACCGCATTTCAAAATGTTTGTCAAAGGGATAGACTGCAACGTAAATCATTAAAGCATCCCAGCCTTTAACATTTTCATAAACACGGCTGCATGTGATATCAGGGAATGACTCAATCGCACATGGCAAGGCATGACTGTTGAAAAAAAAAAAAAAGATGAATAAAAACGCCTGCTGACATACATGCACCTAACCCATAAAAAGCATCATGAGAGGATGCATGTTTCACAGGAAATCAAAGGTCTTCAAACAAAACTGTCAGGGCAGTGTCAGGCTGCGAGAGTTCAAGTGAATCATTTTTATATGTTAAGATGGTGCAGGCAAAAATACTGAACTCAGTGAAGAATTTTTCCGAGCTGAAATCAGATTGAAACAAGGTGTTTGAATTGAAAACATGTCTTAGTTGCAATATAATAAATTCAATCTGATGCAGTGTGATACACGTTAGCTATTCAGAGGAAATTGCGTTTGCAGTTTTGCGGAATGCAAAAATTCTCATGTCCCATGTTTAGTTTAGAAGTACGTAGGCTGTGTTTTTAAAATAACAGCAAATCACTGGAAAATAATGAGTATTAGCAAAGCATGTTTGACCTACATGGTGATATATTTACTTTAAAAAGGTTATAGAGAGTAAATACATTTAGTCTCTATAACCTTTACTAAAGGGACTAAATGTATTTATAATATCAGTAAGTATTCTCTATATACCTTTTTATGAGTTTGATTATAATTATATGTTTTATATTATTAAGGGCTGTATCTAATTTATTTTGTTGTCATCAAATTATCTGCAGGTTAATTAGAATGTTTGACAGTTTTGCTCAAAAAAAATGACCAAAACAATTAATCAGTTATTTTTAAACACTACTATAAACTTTGGACAAAACAGTACTGAATTCCCACTTGTCACAGACTATCAACAATCCCAACACCGTTTAAAACAGCAGCGTGTTAACTCTGTTGCTTGCTTCATTACTTTCAGGGTTTTGAAGAACCTAATAGTGTGTAATCTGTAACAGTACATGCTTTATTATAAACCGTTTATTTGTTTTGTTTTGTTTTATTTTGTTTTGTTTTTTGCATGGTAATATTCATCTGTAAAGCAACAGGTAACAATAGCTGTTGCAGAGTAAAAAGCACAATGTAGCCCTTTGAAAACTCAAGAACACGTACTTTAAACTGTATTTAGGTGCAGTACAGGTAATATACGTACTTACTTTTTACCAATGCACTGAGGTGACAGCTTGCACCATTAAAAATGATGTTATTTGTTTTGACTGTTGGTATAGTTTTGGTATACTTGTATGCCTTGATATTAAAGTGCATTCGTGGCATGTTGACAGAATACAGAATACAAGGAGCCCAAATTTTTGAAATTAATTCAGTCAGTCCTTGGGTTGCATGTTGTAGTGAAACGTCTTTAAAACAATAGCCATATGGCGAGATATTATCATGGATGGATAATAAAAAGAGAGGAGTCTGGAAAGCAGGAGGAGGTTGAAGAAATAAACCAGCTTGTGAAAAATTATACAAATAGAGTTCCAGTAGATGACAATGAATAAATGGGAACACAGCAGCTGAGACTATTCCTGCATCTTGAGCTTGCCATTGATACGACCGTGTCTGCAAGACTAACACAACAGATGCGCTTGTACACCACCTAGTAGATACATCCCACAGAATACATCATTTAATCACTGACCCCTTGGCTCTGAGAGAGAGAGAGAGAAGCAGAGACTGAAATAAATGTCTCAAAATGAATTCTGAATCCGTGAGATGTCATACAAGCTTTAATTTTAGAATCCTCATGAAGCAAAATGACCAAATGTATTACCAGCCAAGACTAATCCTTTTTATATAAATCCCTACATTTCCCACTTTGTCTTGTTATGAGAAGCCCTGTGTGTCTACTGGATGCTACTTAATCTTTTCTTCCCTAAAAAGCATCAAATACAATGGGTGGAGTGGGAAACAACCTCATCCATCATGATCAATCTCTTTATATGACTATCATATCGTTGGAAAGCAAAAACCTGCTCACCCTACTTGCAGATTTCAGTGAAGCAGAGGATAAAGGGCAAACATTGTCTGAGCATTATTAAATATAAAAGTGGAGTGGAACGCCAAGTAAAACAATAAACCTCAACAACATTGCACATGGAATGAATTGTGCACAACAACCCCTCAGCTTTTTTCACTGACCCCTTCAGTCGCACAGTATGCTCAGCGCTGCTTTTCTGGTCAAATCTTATTGAGTGCATTTGAAAATGTCATTATATTACTTCAAACATCCTAAATTCGATTAAATTTGATTAAAATGTAGAAGATGAAAGAAAAAGTGCCAAAAAAATTAAGTCAAACAGACACAAATCTAAATCCTCTAACAGCATTGACAGTAAAATGCTTTGGCAGGGAGTTTTCGTTGGCTGAGGTCTGAAGAAGATTATTTTTGCTGAGTGGAGTGACAGCTAGCTTGTGAGCATGTTTAGCTTGTTAAGCTATTTCCAGGAAGGATATGTGGCAGTGTGTCAAATGGAAAGAGTGACCTCACCAAGTACAGTATACTAATAGTTACATGAGCCCTATTCGTGGGCTCCTGATAATGTCCTGAAACTGGGGAGCAAAGTTTAATTTAAAAAATGTAAAAAAAAAAAGGCTTTGGTTCTGAGTCCAGATTGACAGACACCGTAACTATGGCAATAGGTTTGACTGAACCAACAAAAAGTAGGGGGACCAAAAACCATAACTTGGCTTCCCCTAACTGGATAATGAGGATGCATTTGTTTCATTTACTCTGTTGTTCAAGGTGAAATACATTTTCTTTTCTTTTTTTCTTTTTTTTTACTTCTTCTGGGTCTGAATCAGCCCTTTTTTTATAAAACAAATAAATAAATAATATGGGGAAGACATCAGTTGTTTATGATCAATGTTGTAATTCCATTTTGTGTAATTGTATTATGTCTTGGCAGCCTGTGCTCTGTCTAGTTACAACTTAAATTTAACAAGAAGTAGGAACCATTATTTTTATGATCTGAACCATAATCTGTAATTGGATGAAAATCACAGAGACCCTAATGCATATAGATATTAAATAAGGCTGTAGAAAAATCAACTCTTGGAAGTGTATTGTGACAGGCAGACTCACTGATACGTGTTCCTCACAATCGGGTTTTATTACAAATAATAGAATTAGTACATGGACAGAAAAGTAAAAGTAGCTAGGAGGATTAAACAATCCAGCATGTTTTAAAATGAAATTGTAAATGGAAAAACGGCAGTTGTAGGTGTATGTGAACTGTGATTTTAATTATAGAGCACTTTATTACTGTTGCCTAAAGCTGCAGAAGGTATGCTGTAATATGTTGTACTATGGGTGTGTTTTTCTCACTCTGAGAATATTCTGTATGAATTAACAGTACACATAAATTTGCGACATTACAATATGCTTTTGATTCAGAGATGATTTTATACAAATTGATTCAAAGTTTAAGATTCCTCAAGAATTATTTATTGAACATCATAAGTGTATCACAGATAAATTGATAAATCCATCATTCTGTTTCAGTTTGTGATACATTTTTACCTGTTACCGAAAGGGATGAATTTTTCACTTCAATTAAGCACACTAGTGAATGTTTACCTCAGTATGCAGGTCAGTGCCATCCTTCCGATTAGCATCTTCAATTACACTTTATGTGTGCTTGTCCTTATGAATAAAACAGCCTGTAGCTTCAGTATCTGAGAAATACTCTGGGCCAGTGAGAGATAGCATTAGACTCTAGTACTAGCGTCAACATGCTGTGAACCAACACTCTTCTTGGCAACTTAACCATCAGCACTGACATTGCATGAATCAGGATCATGGTCCATATCATTGTTTTAATATGAAAAACATAAACTAAAGCAGAATTAAGCAAAATTTGAAGAGGTTAAGAGCTGCAGGGGGGGCTCATTGCAGGAGGGATTCCCAAAAACTCACACCTCCAAATCTTGGGACATGGGTAAGGATACATATGACCATAATAAAGTAAAAATAAATTTGGAAGTATAAAATTTAACGTTTAGCTGCTGTTTAGGTAAAAAAAAGTTATATCATCAATAAAAAGTCATTTATCTCAGAAATTGCCTTTTTTTTTTTTTTAGCTGTCAGAGATAAAAACGAAAGCTTTGGCAGACATATAATCGGTAGATACCATCACTAGAGCTGTGTGTACTGAAAAAGTCCACACTTCCCATACACTGTATATAATCCACCGCAGGATTAGGACCTTATGGAAAGGTTGCTGTACAATCCAGTAAAAGCCCATACGGCTGTGAGAGGCCAAGTTGATTTAATCACACATTTTGGCTCATAAACTTATCATCAACTGCTCATGGTGTCTGGATGTTTTTTTTTTTTTTTCTCATGTAGCCGTTAGTCAAATGAGGCCAGTCCAATCAGCCCTGACAGATTTAGAGCATGTTACAAGCCCTGTTTGTCACAAGCTGTACCTGCCACTCAACTTGCAACAGAAAGAAGGAGCAGGAGAAAGAAAAAGAGACCGTTTTGTCATTTGTCTTTTGAATATCTTTAGGTAACCTGAAAAGAAGTAATTTTAGGGCCCCCTGGGGCTTAAATGGCATGCCTTGATTTTGTTGAAAAGTGCTGCAACCCACACAAAAACTGTGCTAATTCCATAGTTTCCGCTAATTAGTTATAATTGCCAATCCAAACTCTACATACAGTAGCTTTATATAAGACTGAAATCTTAATGATAGGTTTTTTCTCTTTGAAAAAGATGCAAATTAACACCGTCACTTAATTAAGATCTATCCGTTATGTACGATGAGTTTTGTTCAANNNTGAGTTTTGTTCAAATTTATGAAAACAGTGTCAGTATTCATGACATCTTTCTTTCATGCAGGTGTGAATTTTAGAGGTTTGATACTAGCACCTGCATTTCCTCGTTGTCATGGGCCACCATACTGTGTATCTCAAGCATCTGCATTATTGTTAGGTTTGTATGACTGAAGACAAGGCAGCAGGCCTGAAAAGCAAATGCTTATATTTTTCGTGCATCTGAAGAACTGCATCAAACCATCAACATAAATTAAACAGTGTTAAGTGCTACCATTACGATTTTTAAGTCCTTTTGACCCAAAGAAGGTCAGTCTTTCTGAGAAAACCACAAAAAATGTGACTCTCTCCGTCTCCTCTTGATTACCTAATTTGAATAGACATGGCTTCACATGGCAGCTTCTGATTTCAGTGTGTGAATGCTTAAAAAATTGCAGGTTTTGAAAACACGTGCATCATATGCTCACAATTCTGTTCAGCTACAAGGTGAGACACAGAAAGGAAGGAACACTTGTTACAGTTTTTTTAAAAGGCTTTTTTTTTTTTTTGTCTGACATAATGATTTGGCCATGATGACAGAAACAGTAAAACATTAACTTTTGTGTTTGTGCTTTGACATTGGCCATGAATATTAACATCATACGCAAGTATATTTATGTAAAAACAATCACCACTTAAGAATTCTAAAAGAATCTGATCCAGCACACAGAAGGAAAAAACAGTTAATATAAAGGGAAAAAAAGATTTTTTTTCTTTTTTTGTTATTTTTAATACATTCACTGAAACAAAAGGATGTATTAACCATTTAAAATTATGTTGCTTAGACATATGTGGTCCTGCAAAGAGCCCCCGCAGCAGTATAGGGGAAGTATAGGGGAAGGGAGCAGGATGTGTATTCTTCTGCCCATTTATCAAATTCTCTTCACATAATCACCTGCAACAGGATTAGTTCGGGGGCTCAGGGTCTGTCACTAGGTCCTCAATATGTTTGCCAAAAGCCCCAGCTGGCCTTGCCCATCATTTGGACCAGGTACTGCAAATCCCCCCCACCCACCAAGAGCATGCTATGCCTCCATCTTTTTCTACATCCTCCCCTCCATTTATTCATCCGCCTATGCCTTTTTCATCACACACTTCTTACTCTGACCCCTTATTAATGCTGGGCCAAGCCACAGCCCCCACACTTATATTTATCATTGCTTGATATCACTTCAGCAAAAGTTGTAATGTGCATTTAGATCAGACAGACGGATGGACCAATGCATGGACGCCCTGTTCCGAAAGTAAATGCAGTTTCACTTACTGTGTGTGTTAATGTCACGTAACTGTGGTAATAAGTGCCAAGCATTTTGCTTCTTGCAGTGTAATCGTTTGCTGATTGAAGGCTTAAAGAAAACTGCATGTGTGGATTTTGCAAGAGACTGCACATACCTAGCAAAGCGGTAAGTAAGCTAGCTAAGAGTTGCTAACACAGCTAGAGTGACCATGCAAATTGCAAATGAAGCACATCTGAGAACAGCAGGAAAATGAAATGGATGTTTATGAAAAGATTTTACTGTATATCTTATACTAAGAAATGTGAATTTTAAGGAGGAAATTTACTAATTGGTTTTAGAATATTGCTACTGTATAATTTATGCTTTTTTTCCCCATAGACACAGTCATTATGGACACAGTTCTCAGACATTTCATGGCACTAATCAGCCTCAACAATCAACTGCAAAGAGAAGAAAACACACCTTATCACTGAGCACAAAGTTCGACTAAAACCAAGTTGCTGTTGCCCTCTCAGTTAACTAACAGCCAGCTTAAAACCTAAAAAAAGAGAAATTTACAACCATGTGCCGTTAATCCAAATTCAAAAATAATTGTGTCCTGCCCTTTCTTCAGGATGAGTTTCACAGTTTCTTTCTATAGATAACATAAATCACATGATTACATATACAGCAGGTGCTGAACTGAGCTCCCGGCACCCAGCTCAAGCAGCAAGTGCTGCTAAGACCGCTTATCATGTGTAGACAGCCTGAGACTGGGGAGGGATAGTCTGAGGCAGTGTCTGTGTCTGAGGCGTAAGAGGGAGGAGAAGGAGATACAAGTCACCATGACAGGGTTGCCCGTCTTTTGACAGGTAACTCCTGTATGGACAAAGTGAAAAGTTATTTTCACATCAATAATTTAACAAATGAATGCATATACACCTCACACTACGTCTTTTCCTTTAGCGTGTCTGGCGGCAAGATTTGTGTGCAAAGTGGCAGTTCTGCTTTCCAAATGTGTGTAAACCGAACATGTAAATATTGAGCTGCTGCAAAATATGCTCAGGCCAACGTCTGCGTGGGGATAAAAGTGGGCGTATGCACAATGCATCAAGAACATGAATTGTTTCTGCGGAAAATGAACAGACAGAGACTGTGGTTTTGCTTGTACGAAACATCCAGTT
>JAPZDX010000025.1:17543412-17560245 GCA_029783625.1 Naso annulatus
GTCTAGTTGGAAGTGGAGCGCAAAAGAAAAGGTAGAGCATGACAAGAGGCAATTTAAACTATGAGAGATTGTTTGCGTTTTAAAAGCGGTTTTGGTGCTGCATTCGCTGCTCGACAGTGCTTGAAAAATGAAAGAAGAAAAAAAATCTCAGCAAAAGCTTACCCACTCGCTCAGTTACATGAAACTGACATGCTAATATTACATTATTATATTGTCGCTGTCGGACAGGTACTTGGTGCTGTAAGTCAAAAAATGTTACTTCTCAGGAAGTAAAAAAAAATTAAAAATGTTTTTAGAATAATTGAATACTGAATAGACAAAGTTATTGTCTCTATAAATGGTCAGTAGTAACCAAGTGACTGATGTAAAGGGTAGCCAGTGGGATTGCTGTATTCAAAATGTAAAAATGACCCAAATATGGAGATACAAGTTTTCCGCCTGGCACCAGTGATGTGTAAATCCCAGACTTGATTGACTTTAGCGATAAATTCACAAAGACTCCTCACTGCTTTTTTGAGCCTCATGTGCTGTTGTAGGGAATGTGTCCCAATGGTTCGATGTACAAAACCATTTGGAAGGCAGGATGAGATACCACTGCGTGTGAAAGCAAGAGGGATGCCCTTTCTGATTGTTGAAGCAAGCTGATTCGTCGGAAACTGCCATCAGCTACGCTACTTCCAGCACACATGGCCCCACGTTGCCCGTGGAGAGTAAGCCCATAGAACAAGGGGTGGTTTGCTAACATGTCCAAGGCTTTGGGCTGCCAGCAAAGACGAAGCAGCGGGAGATCTGTAAGCAGCCATCTCTGTCATTCTGCTGCAAGAAGAGCTGAGTATCGCTGTGCTAAAAGAGATAAGGTCCATATTCAGCGAGAACATTTGTTTAAGATACACAATCAGCTCATTTTAGGAGACTCAGCTCTTCATGGCAGAGCTAATCCCGCTCTTGCTACTAAATCTAGGAGGAAGGGGCTTGAAATTGAGCTGTGGCCATACACCTTCTTGCTGTCATCACAGCAGAGCTTGTTTTTGGAGAGATTGGTGAAATAAGACCCGCCAACAAGCATACTTAGGCCCATGCAAGTCGACTGAGGTAATTAAGCCAGACAGCAAGGAGAGAGTTTTGACAGTATTCAGTTAAAGCCTTTCTTGGCTATGTTGTCACTGCTGAGGTGAGATTGAAAGTGGTTAAGTCTAACTTGTTGAACACATGTATATAAAGTGCTCCTCTCTCCATGATGAGTGGCTAAGCCCAAAGAGATGTGGAGCGTTAAGAGGTATGATGAAGAGCAAATGCAGTCCAAAAAGTTTTCTTTGTGAAAGGACGCGGTTTTATAGCAGAAAGCAAGCAGTCGCATGTAGTGGTAGATTTGACCGCCATCGACCTTCGAGAGGTTTTCTGCAGAAATAAATAAATCTTAGATGAAATGCGTAAGGGATAAAATGTTCCTTATTTGTGTAGTGTCTGATGGTATTTTAGTTCAGATATTATAAAATAAACTTACTTGAGTAATATACATTCTTAATATTCTATTTATATGAGTAAGGACATTCATTTAATGAGATAACTGTAAACATACAGTAACTTTCCATTTCGATCCCCCAAAAAATTAAATCAGCAGCTATTGCCTTTAAAAATTGCATGTGTTACTGTCCAATTACTTCAGTTACATTTTTCAAGCCATTTAATCACTGATAATGCGTTCACACCAGCTCACTATATTCAATTATCTGCTCTACAGTGACATCAGTCCACCCTGTGCTCTATGTTAGCACCAATCAGTATTAATCTAATCAATTATAGAATCGTTTGACAAGCCAAAGGCTACGCAAATCTTAACACTAACTGA
This sequence comes from Naso annulatus, assembly GCA_029783625.1. Taxonomy (NCBI): domain Eukaryota; kingdom Metazoa; phylum Chordata; class Actinopteri; order Acanthuriformes; family Acanthuridae; genus Naso; species Naso annulatus. The sequence goes on from JAPZDX010000025.1 coordinate 17,545,262, forward strand.
GCTCTGTAAAACATGTCATGCATTGTAATGAGAGCACTTGATAATATCCTCCAGCCAAAGCTATTCGCGTGGCAACAGGGGCAGATGATTTGAAATATTGAGCATTCAGTAGAAGAAAACTACCGTAGCATTGTTGCCAATTACACATTTCTAGAACTACGAGGGTAGTCTTCTCCTGAGAGTCGATTTTCCCCAGCCCTGATGCACAGGAACATCATATCCTTGGTAATATTGGCTGAGCTGTGATTGCATTCTGCCTGATATTCTGCAGTTCATTAACCTATAGCTAAAAAACTCCCCAGACAGTTGATCTAGTAGAGAGGACACAGTGGTCTGTCCCCTCTCCTCCAATAACTAAAGAGTAAAGATAATTAGGCCCCAGTTAACAAGATGAGATGCAAATTCTCTTTTCCATGGTATAGTTCAATTATAATTTGCTCCCAGTAGGCTTAACATTCGCGGGAATACTCACCATGTACACCCAAGGGTCATCCAAATACAGTCCTTCCACTTTATTGGATGACATTTCCACAGCAAGACAGGTGTAATCCTTTTGTTATTGCATGTCAATAACCACAACTCAAATGGAATCCTTCATTTAGCTCACACTTAGAGCTGCACCAGGGAAAGTTGGACGGTCTAATAAGGGAGGGGGAGCAAAAAGGAGTATAACAATGCCAATGCATAATGGATTAGCCCAGGTTTGCAGGCTGAATTTAAAGCAGGTTCTCTCGTACACACAGGCCACCTGAGCTCTGTTACAACAGAGCTGTTAAGGTGGGAATAAGCCACTGGGTGAACGCCCACCCTGACACTCACTTTGACACACATGATATAGATAAATGAAGCATGCTAATGAGCTTTCTAGAGGCTTCCCACCAGCAGGAAGGGATAATCTGTAAGGACTTGTCCCTGCTTGGATTCATTTTACAATAAAAAGAGAGTCGCCAGAAAATACCCCGGCAATACATGTGGCTGATTCCTGAATAAGAACATGATGATATGATGAAGTCATATAAACAGAAGTAATCTTAAGCAGTATTTTATAATTAATCTTAGTTCTACTTTGTAAGATCAATGTAATGTATAAGACAAATTGCCTCTAAGAAAACCTGTGCTACAGTGTCGTGGTTAAACTGGAAAAACTGATTAGGTTGTGTCACAACGTTGGTATTTTCAATGACCGCAGCCAAGATGTTCACATAAATACGCAGATGTTGAATGGGTGGAGGATGTCAGAGTGAAAAGTTGCTGCAGCTGCTGCCAAGATACACAGCATTTGGAAATAGACACAGGTACACATACCAGGCGCTGCCACAAGGTACTGGCACATGTTGAAGTGGACTTGGCATTCGAGCTTGCGAACAGATGTTAATCCAGGACAGATAATTACATCACTGAGTGAGCAGACATTTTTCCACTTAATTTCCGTCTTTTAAAAGTGTGACTACTCCCCAGAGGCACTTTGCTAGAAAGATGCTCCTGGACCCGGTACCTGGGAAGAAGCCCAAAGCACCCCAGTGAGAGTCCTGATCACTGGGCTTCGGCGTGACCTCGTCCTCAGTGGGAGGCCTGTCAATGTGTCTTTGCCACTTCCACAGATGTGTTGCTGTGTGACTGTGTGTGAGAGAGAGGAGTTAAGTTGTCAGCCAATTGTATTTCTGTTTTGTTATTTATAAACATCTTCAGAGTGCTCAAGCTAATTATGCAGCACAAGGGCTTTCATATTGTTATGTGAAAACAATTCTGCTTTTATTGTCAGTTTTATTCTTGGAAAAGTACCAATTTAATTTTTTAAAGAAACAATAGATGAACAGTTTTGGTCTTCACTGCTTTTACACTGTGGTTAGTTTACTGTAAAAGACATTTCTACCGCAACTCAACCAGCTTCACCTGGTTGATGAGAGTCATCCATTTCTCTGCATGTTACCAACTGACCTCCACTTATCATTCAGCTATTATGTTTTGACAGTCAATCTTGATAGCTTGAAAGCAAATAACTTTTGTATGCTCCACTTCAGTCTCAAATGATTACTCATTATTGTCTATCTGAAAACAGGTAAGTAGGTTAGATGAGGACAGGACAATTTATCAGTGGCTGTTAGTTGTTTTTCAGCGCAGATCCACAATGGCACAGAGTTGAGCTGCAGGATAATGCTCCGCTCATGCCCAGGCCACAATAAATCTCACTTTAAATTAAGTTAGCATGTTCTGCTACATTGCTTAATGAGCTGCGCTAGTAAACAATATTGCGGTACTCTCCCTGATTGATCGGTGACAGTGGCTTTACTGCTTTCACAAGGGCCTCAAAAGGACACGTGGGGTTCTTATGGCAGATGCTTTCATCACTTAGCCCTCGCAAACAAATGTGGCCACTTCAATGCCTTAATACTCAATAAAGCTGAAGGAGTAGTCCTACAAAGGGTGACTTCAGGGGTATTATGATTGTCTATGTGTGTGTGTGTGGCTGACTGTGATGTGTGCTTGTGTGCACACATGTGTATGTTTGTAGGTAAGTGTAGAAAGAAGGGCGCAAAACTGCATTAGGGAAATTTACAGTCCATAAGACATTAGATAATTCATGATGTGGAACCGTGCGATAAATAAAAGCACAAGCGTGGGTAAATAGTCTGCAGCAATGAGTGTCACACTTGAAAAAGACCTTCCAAAGACCTTTTTGCCTTTGACAAAGCAAGTGTGCACCAATAACTCCTCCCTACCTGCCACCTGTCTGAAATATAAGTGCCCATTTTTCACATCCTCTACTTTAGCCAGTCTTTTTTTAATGGAATGCACAGCCTATAAAGAAATATATCTCTAACTCAGTTACCTAATATACGTTTGAATCATGTTACTGAGTTTTTAAAAATCCACCCTTCTGTTATTTTCAGTTCCTAATTGGGCTTCTTAACGTTTGGGAAATAGACATTTCTTCTTTACAGTGATTTGTTTCTGTCTTCCTCTCATTGACAGCTCCTCTACATTACTGTACAAAGTTGGAATTAAAACCATTTTCTGAGGCATAATTAAATGTAGGGGCCTCTATAGTGTGGGAAATGAAGTGTGCAGTATTGAGCGTTGATATCCAAAAAGCCCTTTCCCATCGATCGTGAGGAGAACTTAGTTTAATGTCCTTGGAAAGTGCGGCAGGTAATCTATTGAGTATTAAACTGTGAAGGGCCCAGGAATGCTGAGGCAAATTGTCATTCCTACGGGAATTCGTGTTTCACAAAAGCTTTAACCACCAAACTCTCCTCCATCTAGAATTTCAGTATTAATAGATAGGCTATTTCTCCTCTGACCTTAGATATTGCAGTGCTTGAACTATAGTGAAGGGGACAAAGTGAATGTAAGAGAGAACTAGTTCAAGGTTCTGAAGGAATTCATTTGCCGCTGACAGGAGGACATAACAAAGCCACATGTCATGCACAGAAAACGCTGACAATCATCTCTGGTGAGGAAAAAAAAAAATCTTGTCATTGTTTCAGGGCTTGTCCTACTGTCATGAACAACAAACGATGGCACACAGTGAGGCAGTTCATATGCAAGTCAAATTATGCCATTTTTTGACTCTTTCTTTGCGATAAGTGTCCAAATCAGCTAGCTCAGATGAAGGTGGCACTCAGCAGGACAGTTTCCTGGCCTCATATATGTGACAAATTAATTTTAAAAGAGGTGCAAGTGGCAGGTGAGTCCCAGCAGCTGAGAATGAGCACATATCCCAGGGCTGGCTGGCGGGGTCTCATTGGGAATGTTGATATGCTCTGTATGTGTTTAATCACTCATCAGGGAGCAGGGATGATACTAGTCCAATGGTGACACCTGCAATGGGTTGATGTCTGTGTGTACCACAACCAGAGGGACAAGAGAAAATGACCACTGCAGGAAGCTGAGAGGATGAGGGAGTTCAGGGAGAATGGAGGGTATGAGCTTGAGGGTATGTACAGCAGATTGTGCCTGTCTGTCTCCAGAGTCAGGCTCATGTTTTCCTTCATCGTCCGCCTGTCTCCCACATGGATCCTCTGCTCAGCAACAGTATGGCTCAATTATGGGCAGCCATTGCCCCAAACAATTCTCCAGTGGCATGTAAGTAGGGAATTAAAAATGTGTAACATCTGAGGAATCACAGACCCGTATGCATTGACCTGATATGCAGCATTCTACATTCTCCCAGAACTTTTGTTCTGGAAGACTAGTCAGAGAGAAAGAGAGAGAAAAAAAACATGTACAATAAAATTGCTTACACTGTCAGGAGAGGCTGCGCTGGAGGACAAGAAGTGGGTTTGAACAATATTGTGTTCACAGTACAAGGTTTTTCTTTCACCGCTATTGGAAGAAGGTTTTGGAGTGTGTAAAGAAGCAGGTGTGTGAAAGCCGGCAACTGAAGATGCCATTACATGAATGATGTCTAACATCCACTGTTCTTGAGAAAAAAGATTGAGGAAATAGGTCTGACATATGGAGAACAATTTCGTCTTTTTCAGGGAAAGAGGAAGTACCTCTCCACTTTTATAGTTCAGTCTGCTCACATGTAAACACACACACACATAAAAGAGAACATCCACAAAGGCACTGGCTTCATTCAAACAAGGTGTACACAGATGCACTTTTATTACAAAGTCCCCAACACATCAGCAGCCTGTTTTTATTGTCACCAGACACGTGTAAACTGGCCTACCATCTCACTGCCGTATCACACAGATAAATGTCATACGCTCCCAATGTTTGTCCCTTAACAAAGTGTTATGGCAACTGATAAGGACACAATGTAAATTGTGCCTGGGGATCAACCGTACTGTAAGGGAGCCTGTCATATCCAAGAATAAAATGCAAATCATGCATTATCGCCAAGCACACTCCCTATCCAGGAGAGTGATGCCTTTGTGTTCTCATGCAGCAGCAGAAGGTGCATGGCCTTCAGGGAGAGGAAAAAAAAAAAGACAGAAAAACAGGCCTTTGACAGAAACTGCACTCATGACTGAAAGGGACTTGTCAATCGCATGAACAATACCTGTTTTTCACTCTGTAATTATGGGTTTCATTACACAGCCATGCACCTCTCTCATGCTTGTCACTACACCTCTCTATGTCTATGTGAGTGTGCGCACCCAAGGCAGTCACACACTGCCACACACACATGGAGTGAGACACAGAAAAGGGGGAGGCTGGCTGCAAACAGGATTTATGGCAACAAAGCCGTGTCTTTTGGAATCTTAAGGAAATGTACGCACGAAAACAAGCAAAACAGTAAATTCTCAGCCTCTGCTTTCTGTGCTGTGGGAGAAAAACAAGACCATATTGAATCAGTGCAATGCAAAGACACTGTGACAAAGAAATGTCAAAGGAGATTTTAATCACAGATTGTTGGATGCCTATGGAGAGTTACATCTACAGGCAGCTACAGCAGGACTCAGTGCACTCAGTCTTTTTATTCATTTAAAAGCTCCCTGCATATGCAGTTTGCATGAACACGTTCGAAATCTCAGAAGAAGCAGCCTAGTGACTTAGGAATGTCTGCCTTTGTGGTTATGGTAAAAAAAAACAAAAAAGCTTGTTTGTTTAAAAATTCTAAAAAAAAAAAAAAAACACAAGAAAGAAAAACAGGAAAAAAAGACATCTATGACTAAGAGGATGATGGAGTCCTGTGTACACCTGTGCAGGAAATAACACTCCATATGTTCTTGTATGATCACAATGGTATAAAAGCCTACTCATTGAAAGAGCCACTGACTCATGGAAGCTATAGAAAGACATTCAGTTGTTCTTGCATCCTCAAAAGCTGATATTGATTATTGTCTGTGAAGGCACAATGGCTTTGTGTGAACGTGCCTGCAGAGGTTTTATATAGAAACATATTATGAGTTGACATCCCACACAAATGTGTATTGTTTTGAAAGTTGGTCATGTCGCATTCATCCTTTTGACATTTGACGAAGGACCTCAACATTTTTCATAAACTCCTCCCATGTAATAATGGGACCCAGTGGCATTAGGGTAGTCTACTCAATCTTTCATTCACTCTTTTATTCTCATATGCATGTGGTATAATGGTTTGGTGGAGGCCATTCAGAGCTAATGAATGGATGTAATTGAGAGGCTGAAGTAATACACAATTGAAGTCTTTCACGGGTTTTATGGATCTGAGGCTAATTAATGAAAAATAGAAGCTGCATTGTCTCCCATCAAATCCAATCCTTAATTCACCAGGGTCCCAATCACCCCTTCACTGAAGCCTAACATTTTAATCATCCTACCTCTAGAGCACAAGGCTAGTCCCCTAGCCGATTATTGCAATTCAATTTAGCATATTAATTATAGCCGTTGCCGAAGGGTATGTTCTTTCTTTCTACAGGAGGTGAACCTGCTCTGTTTTCCTTTCTCAACATGTTTGCTTATCGCTGCTCTCGTTCAGGGCATGTAGGCCTATGTATTGCATTGCTTCAATAGGATATTGTATGGTAATTCACTTCCCAGTGCCCTAAACCATTGGTGTAAATGAGTGGACATCTCTACAGAGGAACTCCGGCTGTTAATCCAATAAAGAACCATAAGATCAATGATGCCCCCATGGGAGGTCAGGAGCTTCAAGTGATTCTTGGTGGTGTTGGTAGGCAGTCTGTGGTCAGCTCCGTTTTTGACCTGTTATAGACTGAATGAATGAAACTCAGGGAGGCAGGGAAAATACTGTGTATCTTCATGCTCACTGCAGTGAAATGAGGGTATAGAGGAAAAAATGTTACAAAAATCCATCCTTGATAAATGGAAATATTATACATCTGTGTTAAAATATTAATGAGTAACTTACAAAAGAGATGTATGCCTTTGCATTGATAGCCTCCAACAGTTCCCATTACTTTCAAGTTTTATGAGTTAATACAAAACAGTAAGTGGTGTTCTTGCTATATAATGTTGATAGCCTGATTTGTATACACTGCACCAAGACTAACATGCCTTAAGGCAGATTCAAGCTTTGCACATTATAATGCTGCAGAGTCTGTGTGATGTGAGGTGATGATTAAGTGAGGCCTCCTGCTGTGGGTCTCTCCTTGCTTGATGCAGAGGACTCCCACCCCTCTGATGCCCAGGCCTCGTCTCTGCTCCGCTGTCCCTTGGCTCCTGGCATTCCTGCCCAGACCCCTGTCAAATCCCAGAGAAGAGGCAGATGGGCCTGGCTTTTTATGTACTAATCAAGGAGGAATTTGCTCCCTCACAGACACGTCACCTCTGACCCATGTGTCTAGTCACATTCATTATTCATCCTCGCTGAGGTGAGCCGCTGTAAAGGGTCGAGAGCAGAGCAGAGGATGAACAGGCGAAGGGGAAGAGGATGCGGGGTGGGGTGATGAGCACTTGTCGAGCGCCGCTCCAGCTGCCAGCTCATGGCAGTAGTCAAGTGTCCCTCAGTCCTTCATACCAAGACAGAGGCTTTCATGTAACATTTAGGTCAGACCCAATGTGGTCCATGTTGTTATTTTCTTTGCCTTTATACACACACTCCCTTCCTCTTTAATTTTCTTTCCTTTGTATTGACAGCAAGGGACAAACCATTTTGACAGAATTATGGTTCCATTAAGGCCAATCCATGTTTGTGCAATCAGACTAATTCCACACAGGCTCAAGTATTTGGACTAATTGTGTGTGCACACCATTCATCAGCAACCCATGAGGTCGAACACAGATCAAACAGATCCACAACAGCTGAATGCAATGCAAAAGAGAGAACGGCGATGTTCATTGCCTAAGAGCAAAAACTTCTACCAAAAATTTATTAAGTATTTAAACTCATGATAACTAAAAAAGCTTATACAACAGCCATCAACAAAATTTGCGAGAAGGGCTGGCAGGAAATCGTTGATGGCTTGAATGCACAACCTACAAACAAAATTAAACTGTTGTGAAATGTGGCCTATTTAATACACTTGGTCAAATCTTGGCTGCAATACACTTAAACAGTTAAAAAACCTGTCATTTATTTAAAGATCTTGCTAAAGAATGCATAGAAATAAAACCCCCAAGCTGCAAATGTAACAATAAACTTTTTATGGGGGCACACTTTTATATAGCACCAACCTGAGTGGGGAGAAGCAGACATGGCAGTATTTTAAGTGAAACATCAAAACATTTTTCCGAACATTATGTCCACAGACTATTTCAGCTCGACCTCAATCTAATGAAATGTATCAGCACTGAAAAGACTCTATGTACAAATTTGCCGGGAATAGTTACCAATATGTTTAGTAGTTTTAGAGTCATAGGCTACCATTCACAGAGCACGGCAGACTGTTGCTTTCCAATCATTCAGCAACTCCAGCAGTTTATAAGAACGTGCTACTAGCAGAAAAGCGAAGTGCCACACACACAGTCAGTGGATGTGTGTGTGTGTGTAATCATTGGTGTGTGCCGTGCACAATGTGAGGCCCGATTATTCTGCAAAAGTAGGAGATGCCATCTCTGGAGAATGTGTACCAAAACACATAGATATGCATTAACTAAATACATCTGAGTTTACTTTTTAGACATTATTTTAAATGTACTAATCAGTAAGCAATACCTTTTTGAACAGTACCTCCTATCAAGAAAAGAGAGGATAAAAACATGGATTCACACATTTCATTTCATGTCCAAATATTTTTTCTAGTTGTTCAATATTTATAAGGCCATTTGGGGTCATTTAGATTTACTTAGCCCAGACCATGTTACTTTGCCAGCATAAGTTGCCATGGTAACTGAGCTTGAACTATGTTGAGCTTGCTTTATGGAACCAAATTTGCTGGAAAATTAACCAGACTAACAAAATAAGTATGATTTATTTAGTAATAAACAGGGCCCTGGGCTCATAACTAATTATAACTTAGGCTAGCAAGCCCATAAGCTGATGCCTGTAACTGAAGGCCAATTCATGCTTTCCGCGTCCGAGTGTCCACAGGGTTCCGCTGTGGTATGTGTGATGTAAAAGTCATCATCCACCCATGCGGGCCCTTGCAGACCCCTCTGTTGATGTTGCCTGCAGTCCATAATTTGTGACCATGTGGACTGTCCACTTTGAAAGCACCCCGACTGAGCGTGCTATTTCACTTGTGTAAACAGAGCAATGTTTCGACTTAACTAGTTTTACTGTAGATACACTGGTTCTCATGTCAAACAAACATTTTAAACAAACATTTCAAACTGAAAGACTGTCATTTCCTTTAACAACAACAAAAGAAAATGATATGTCCCACTCAAGTAAGTCTCCTGTAATTCTGCATAACCTTTATTTTTCTCTCCTGTTGTCTCTGCCTGGATGACGGATTTAACTTAGTTGTAGATGCAACATTAGTAACGTCAGTCTGGGTAAAAAGTGATAAAAGAAAAGAAAGCAGCCACTAAAACTTCTGTTATCTTTTGTTTATTCTGCTGCAATCTGCGCACTGCATATCACATATGGCCAGACTGGCGTCTGTTTTAGTATGAATGAAACCACTTTCTCAGTCCGTGCCATGTGGAAAGTATGTTCGGGCCTTAAATGTTGTAGTACACATTGAAATGTGACCTAATTGTTTTTCAGAGAGCGTAATTTTCCTTGTCTGGATTGGTTATTCTGTGTAGATAACTCAGAAGCTGATCCATGTCAACATCTTTCTGTCAGTTTTCCTTGGGACACATAGTTGCAGTCTGTCCATTCGGCCAGCTGGTGCTTTTACGTTGTTGTTTCAGAGGTGAATATTTACAGTTCGTGGTGGGTAAAACGTAACTGTCTCTAATCAGTCTTTTGTCTTCAAGGGTGTCTTCGGTGTGCAAGCAACTTTGGTTGCTTTTGAAATGGAAAATCCAGATACACACGACACTTCGTTCGATCACTAATAGTCTGTGTAGTTACATGAGCTTGCATAAAAAAAGCTGATTTTAAAAAAAACATGGGTTCTGAATTGTGTTCTTGTGCAGTCCTTCTAATGTGGCAATCTGTTTGCTTAATTTACCATGAGAGTATAAATCACAGCAATTTGAAGCTTTGCATTTGCAAATTAGGCAACTAAAAAAGAAGTGTCAAACATTCAATAAAACTGTTTGATGGTTACTTTAAAATCCTGAAGACTGCAAGAAAATGACTTACTGTCTTACATTAGCTACAGACACTCTTGAGCCCTCTAATGTCCTATCTATAACAGTTTTAGTTCATTACCACCGTGACAACATGTACTTATGAGAACATCGATATATTTTCTAATCAACAGAATAGGAAGGAGAGAAAAGTGCCTACAGTTCAAAGTGATAGCTATTAGTAAGATGCTAAAATGCTACAATGCAATAAGATCAGCACATACCAGAAAAATATAATCGCACTTCTGAGAAGCTAATTCTATAATACATTCATGTTAGCACACTAATCAATTTAGAGTCACCCATCAAGCCTAGTCAGATCATTAGGAAGCAGTTTTCATTTTGCCTAAGAGTCCATTAGTTGCTTGAGTAACATCGGACTTTAAATTGATGTGCTCAAATTGCATCTGGACTGATTTCAGAACAATAACAAGCACAGAGAATTCCATGCAAATACATCATTAGATCTAAAAATACATTGTCAGATGCAGCCACTGATGGTGCAAACACATAAAGCAGGAACGTCTTCACATTACCAACAACTTTGTCAGTCGTTCCGATTGCTTTTATTATTAATGTATTGATGTTGGCTTTGGGCTCCCTTGCTCCTTCACATCTTAATAGATGAAAATAGAAAACGTGTACGCTCCACTGAGCATTACAGGAAGTGACTTTCAGCTACCTTATACAAGGTGGGCAAATCAGTGGGGAGCAGGCCATTATGGCAGTGTTGTGGTTCATTTGAGTGCCATGCACTGTGCAAGAAAACATGATCTTTCCAAGTGGCCAGGGGATTCTGCACAGCGGGGTCGCCGGGGAGGAGTTGCCCTGTAAATTACAACTAATTACAGCTTCTATTGAGCTGAAATCCAGTCTGCTCAGGCTCACAGTTCCTCTAAGACATAGCAAGGATTTCACCCTTTCCCACTTAAAGCTTAGTTTGCATATGCAGCACTGAAAGACATTTAAATAAGGACCCTTACATGGATTGTACTGAAATTTACTGTGAAGTTAAATGTGAAAACAGTAGAGCGGGTTAATTTGCACATTTTAACACACGATGTCAAATTTGAAATTTGAGTTTTTCCATTGAAAACAATTTCATTGTTTTTCTTTAAAGACTGATAGATTATGTAAATGTTCTGGTAACTATCTCAAATTGCTCAGAAGGTACTTCATGAAGAACAGACAATGACATGGAAACTATTTCCTCACTTCAATTTTGTTTCCCTGCAGTACTGCAATTAAAAATAAATAGATTATAGAACACTGGACACTCTGTTTATAGCTCCTTATGATGTAAGTATGATGCAATTCCCATGTCCATGGTTTCAAGAATACAAAAACTGTTTTTTCAGTCTGTAACTTTGTGAGCTCTGGCAGGAAAGAGGATATTTTCTGAGTAAAAAGAAAACTTGTATCTTTGGTTGCTATGTCATCTCAAAAAAAGCCTTTTATCATGTGCCTCTTCTAAACTAGACTTGGGCCTTTCACTTTCTCTCAAAATCGCACATTATGCACACAAGACAAGTTACTGCCCAGAGAATGCTAGCATTGTGAATTGTGTTTACAAGCATCTTCTCACAATAAAGAAAAAGCCTGCAAGCAACATACACTTTAGTAGAGAGAGAGAGAGCAATAGAAAGGAAATGATGCCAACATTATTTCCTTTCTTTCACTCTCTCTACCATTCAATTAAAGTCGGTATTATCGTATTTAATCTTACTAAACTGATATGACTCAGTCAAAGCTGTGTAGTAGTTCAGTTAATTAATTTCACAGAACAATAAAAGAAAAATACCAATAATCGCAGGCAGCCCCAGTGCTGTGGCCCACTTTGTGCAAAAGACACAATTGTATGAATAAGGAAAAGTGAAGCTTTTAGTCCATGTTTGGATTTGTTTCAAACCACCTATCAGAAACTCCACAGAACCCAGAATGACCAGAAATCCTCCCAGCCCCCCTCTGCTTTTTTTTTTTTTTTTTTTAATGATCTCAAAGGAAATGTTCATTGTACTGCTACCATGGGCACAGGAACAAATCTCATGTTCTCTTCTGTAATATTTGTATTTTTTCACAGTCAGAGCAACTATTATGAAACAAACAAACAAAACCCAGTGAATTACTCTGCTTGCTCTATGCATAGCATCACACTAACCCGTCTGACTCATTCAGTGTTGCACAGGGATGATTGCCCCCAGCCTCTCCTGCCATGTCTGTCATTGAGATAGGTACATTTCTCACATCACATTAAAAAAAAAAAAGTGGGGGGGAAATGGAAATGGTAGAATGGGCTGGAGGTGGTAACTTTTGTGCCAGACACTGGGCTGTTAAAAGTGAGCGTGGTGCCCAATCTTCTCAGTGAGGCTGGCAGACAGAGTGCACATTAACACCTGTGAGACTGGTAAGCTGCAGCTTTGGCAAAGCCTCTTAGCTCAGGCCTGTGTCATCCATTTCATGTGGCACTGACACAGGGGCATTTATACACTATTGCCTCGCTGCTGCATTACAGGGGGGGGTATATGCTTGATGACACACCCTCGATGCAAATGTGGCCCTTTATTTCAAGTGAGGACTTTACGCAAGTCTGCCTTTCACAAACAGAGAGGGAAACTTTTCGCAACTGGGAGGAGGACATTGAAGATCTCCCGTGTGAATGTGTCTACACACATTCCTATATACAACATTAGGAATTCATTGCCTACAATGAATGACACACACTGATTTAAAATACAGATTTCCCAGTGTTAAAATCCAAGCTGATATGAAACAGACGTGCTCTTTGATCCCATTTACGAAGAGTCTGTCAATAAGAAGAAAATGTTTGCATGTTTCTTTTATTTTTTTCAAACACTCATGGTAGTCTTTCTTGTTGCAACTTTCTATAAAATCCCAAAGTAGTTTATTGGCTGTTCAATTAGAGTAACGGACAAACTAGTCTCCATAAACAGACTCTACATTCACTGAATGTAGAGTCTGTAGGCAAGGTAGGGCGATCTTTGTACCGGAAAAGCTCTGGTTTCCGTTTATAGTCTTATTTAGTCCGTGTAATTAACGGTGGACTGTTAACTGTTAATGGCGTGTAAACTGGCTACTTGTGAAAAGATCCACTGGTAGATGTGGCCTCTCAACTCCAACTCCATTCTTATGTCAGACTGTAAACAGTCGGACTGTAAACAGCGAGCAGCAAGCAGAGAAGGATGTCGGAAACGGGAATTCGCCTCCTCCAACAGAAGCCCAAGAATAAAGGGGTTTGCCCCCAGCGGTGAATGCAGCTGATGTGTTCCGAGATTGGGGTCAAACAGTTTACATGCACCACGCCATTTCCACTGACCTAGACGGTGGTGAGTGTGGTTCATTTCTTGGTGTCGCTTTTTGACTTTATGCTGTAGGTTGTTTTCTGTGCATCATTTTAGACTGTTAATTTACTCCTGATATAAACTTTCATTGTTGTTTATAATCTGTCCGATGTTTGCTGTCAAACTTAGTGATACCGGTTAGACTTGTGCCCACTGGTGATTGCTATACAGCGACCGGAAGGATGGATAACGATTTGTTTTTTCCAAGGACGATAGAATTGCCTATTAAGGCACTTTTAACTAACTTACGATGTTAGAAAAAATAATCTCTACAATTTGCACCCCACTGCATACATTTAGAAATGTTCCTAGTGGACTGACATGTCTGTCTGGTTCAGAGCAGCTAACAAGTAGTTTACGAGTGAATTAAACCCTTAATTACAAAATATTAACATATTATGATGTTTGATTTGGCCACAAACGAAAATGAATGACAGAGCTGCCAGACTGTGTGTGCTATTCAGTTTAGACCTCAAGCTGCACAGCTCCGTGTCACGTAACGTTATCAAGACACACAGACTGAAGCTCAGCTGTTAGCGTCAGAAGGAAGGGGGGTTTTCTGTCATTACTGCTCATATAATCATCTTTTCTGCACTGTATTAGTTGCAAAAGTTCCAGAAACGTTGGAAAGTTTAACCATGTTGTGTCTGTGTTTATAATATAAACTAGAGGTCTGTTAATGTGATGCACAGTTGAGACGTTAGCTTAGCTATTAGCGTCAGGAGGAAGAGGGGTTTTCTGACATTAATTACAGAAGGTTTAATCATAAGTTCTGCTCGGTATTAGTTGTGGAAGTTCCGAAAAACATTTAAAAGCTTAAGGGTGTCGTGACTGTGTTAATAAAATAAACCAGAGTAGGGCTCAGCCGATATGGGATATTTGGATCTGATGCCAATACCAATATTGAGGAGTAAAAGAATTCCAATATCCGATATATTTGTCAATATTCCATAACTAATATTTTGAATGTGGTCATCAAATACATGTCACAAAGATACGTTATGGAGGCAGGAAATCCAACAAACTTTATTCCAAAGATCAGTGTACTGACCAGTAAACTCTTCACTTATTACCCATTAAATAATGGACTACCCTCTGCTGGATAAACTACATGGTTACACCATTTTAAATTACTGGTTCAAGCCTTAAATAACAGTTTTAATATCCACCAATACCGATATCGGTCAGTAATACTGGCAAACCAATATATCGGTCGGGCCCTTAACCAGAGGTCTGCTAAGGTATCGCACAGCCACAGTTAAGATGTTAGCTTAGCTAGTAGCGTCAAATAATCATCATTTCTGCACTGTTTCAGTTGGGAAAGTCCCAGAAATGTTTAAAAATGTTTCTTGGACTTCTTCATGTCTGTATTCATCACATAGTTCCATGGTGTCAGTTAACGTTAACTAGTTTGTTTTACAGCTCTGTTCAGTTGGCTTAGACATGTGACACCTAGTGGTGAAAGTCCGGTATACCGGTCCGGTCTGATAATTGGCTTAATATGAGCCAACTAAGCTTTTAGGTTGATTTATCCCCAAATCGGTC
>JAPZDX010000025.1:17625937-17640879 GCA_029783625.1 Naso annulatus
AGCCAGCATGTAAAAAGGATTTTAAACTCTGACCACCTCAGAATAGAGAATCCATGCAGCTGTTAATTAAAGTCCAAGGTCCATATCAATAGACAGGGTGTTGTCAGAGCGTGATACATTGTGGTAGCAGAGCACTGATATGCACTACAAATAAGAAAAAAAATCTGCTTCCATGCAGGGGATAAAGACATAAGGAACACAGTAACTGTGGTTCTGTCACACAAACAGGAAAATGGGTCACAGACATTCAGACTATTTGATTAAATACCAAACCAAATTGCAAACAGAGACAGACCATAATTAGTTTTATAATAATCCCATAACACATTCTACACTGCATGGGTGGAAAACCACTTTTCAGTGGTTCTCATCAGAATCCAGGTTTCATTGAACTTCAGTTGAAATGGTCACAGCAGCAAGTTAGGTGACACAGACAACCTCCTACCAACTAGGGATGCCACAGTTCTCAATATTGAACTGCATGGTATGCCATCCATGGTTCGATACACACTTTGAAATTGCGGTATTTTGGTTTTGCATAAAGTTTTATGTAACTAGTTTCAATGTTCTTCTCCCTGAATTGGCTCTGTCAGAGCTTCAGAGCAGCCCATGAACGCAGCATGTGCTCCCGCCTCCCAGCTGACTGCAGTCACTCGTTTCACACGAGCGGAGTTTAGGAGCAGAGTTTGAGGAAGCAGGCTTTCCTTTAAGTACTGGTCTGTTTCTTTTTCACTCCTAATGTGCTGTGTCTGTCGGAGAAACGCTGATTTTTAACGTGAAACAGCATTATTGTGTTTTACTGACCAGTCTGTTTAGTTTTGAGGTGTGGCCGATCTCTGCCTACAGTTTCTCGACAGTTACAAGCACAGCACGCCAGCCCAGCAGCTAACAGCTCATCGTTACAAACAAGCTAAAAAGAAAGCTGTCTGTATGTCAGTTAACCATTTAGATTAGCTTTCCACAAATTTAAAATCTTCCAAACTCTTGTGTAGCGCTGCTGCTGCTGCTAGCAACCAGCCCCCCTCTAGCAGCTATATTACAGACAGCAGTGCAGCAAGAGGAGAGAGGAGATCCAACACAGAACCATTCTTTCTAAACTTCATGTAGAATTGTTTAATGTCAGAATTACCCAAGCACTGTGCCTCATCTATGAAAATTTTAAATAAATAAATAAATAAACTACAGAGAAGCATGTGTCCCATAAAAGGTAAAGAGCACCAAAAAAAGAAATAAATATGGACAGACTACAGCCTTATGATAGACACACTTATTTATTTTACATTTTACAGTAAACGAGTGTGTCTGAATAATTTTTTTTTCTTTAGCTAATACACAAATAAAGAAATAATTTTGGAAAAAACACAGAGCTTTTTTTCTCCTTACACACAAAATGCATACCCAAACCAAACCGAAACCGTGATCCAAGAACTGAGGTTCGTGTTGAACCGTGGCCTGGCTGTATTGTGGCATCCCTACAACCAACCACATCATCCAGGTGGGGTGTTACCAACCAGCATGCTCCTGGTCAAGGTCCGCTGAGATAGAATACTTATACCTGATCAGATGCCCAGACCACCTCATCCATCTCATCTTCTACTGAAAGCTCTTCTCAGAGGAACCTAAACACCTAGAAACCCGCTATTCCTACCCATGATCTTTTCTTTTCGCACAAGCGCAAGTTCATGACCATAAGTGAGGCTTGGACCTTCAGTTGGTAAATTGGAAGCTTTAACTTCCAAGCTTCACACTCCTGACGCCACAACGAGAGGTCTGTCAGCCTCTTGCTGCATCTCACCTTCTGCCATAAGCAGGAAACTCTTTCACATGGGACAAACACTCCTTGCTTCTTGCTCTAAACCCGAAGGGGGCATTACATCATTTCCTGAGTATGTGGCCTCAGGTGTCTAGGTGCTGACTCTCATCCATTTCACATGTGGCCGCAAACCACAAAGTTCAAAATAGAGGTCACAGCCTGATGAAATCAACAGAAGTAAATCACCTATGAAGGAAAGGGATGGAAGTAGTTCATCAAAATGGACACTCTTCACTTCAAACCATCCTGTCCATTTACACATTAAACTGAATAAATAAGAAAGTAAAAATTCAGAAAATGTATGCCTTGTCACTGTGTGGCTCTCTGATTACCTCAGTGAATTCCACAAAAAAATAATAAGGCTTTTCATGAGTGTTTGAAACTTATACTACACCTATAAATACTTGAAAAAGACTCTTGTTCATCTGTACTGAAGTGTTTGTTTAAAGTCATAGCAAAATATGTGACCAAAGCTTCTGAAATGGACAACACTTTTTTGTGGAAAAATGAATAAATAAATGAATTGAACCATTGTTTACACGCTGTACTCTTGTCATACACGCTCATCCATTACCACACCAGCACAATGCCAAGTACTTGGACATGCAACAAAAAACAAATTAAACATATTATGGCAGAGAAGACACTGTTGCAACACATTAGAGAACCAATCTGGCCATAGTCATAGGAAATCTATTTTTAGCCCAGGTTGTGTCAAAGTAGGCCTGCACAGAGCATAAAAGGGAAGAATCCTTAAGAAAGAGGTATGAGCTCCTGTTGCACATTAATTTGATATTAACCAAACATATGGGAAAACAGGAGGGTTACACATAAAACAATTGTGAGAGGCCAAAGCAGGGAGGTCTACAGGCGTCTTCAAACACTTCCTAAACACTGCCAAAAGACAGGAAGTGATATCAGACTGTGACAGCATGGGGCAAGAGGAGGAGCAAACAAGTACAAGATAACTGGAGCTGCTCTACACAACAGAGTTTTTGCTGAGTGAATTACAAAATATTTTCTTCAAGTCGTGTGACAGCTTTTAGAATTGTAAAGTTACAGGTAAAACATTTAGGATCAAGGGGCCAAGACAACTACTGGACACTACTGGTGTAGTATATAGTAGTAGTTTACAGGTATTCAATGTAAGATTCAAATTATGTCCATCAGCAGCACAAAAGTTAATGTCTATCCTTTGCTTTCAGTTTTCCTCTGTACTGCAGCTCATTCTGACATGATCCTACAGGTATACTCAAGAGAAACCTATTAGTGGTGATTAAAATATGTCCAAAAAAATTCTTATGCAGTAATATATTTTTCCGGACGTTTAGTAATACTGACTCTAGGCACCTTAAATTAAAATAAATTTATTGTGACCTCCACTGGTGTCAATACTTACACAGCTCTACATAATAATTTGTGGAATGGTTTCACCTGCTCTTATTTTTAAAAATGCCCTACATAATCATTTCCGCGAATTTATGCCATAATGGTCATAAACCAAAAGCACGGTTGCTTTACCTACGTGTTTTCAGAGAAATTGGCTATGTTACCTAATGCTGCACCCTTGAAGTGGCAAGGACTAATTTAGAGTGCTGTTTTTCGTTTGTAATGTTTGCCCAAGCAGTGAACACTGTTATCTACAAGCTGTACTTAATAGCGATTTGAACCTGGTATTGATGCACATCAGTAAATATTCAGTTCTTTTGTTATGCCTTTGCCAAATTAAAGTTCAGTTGAAACCAACAGCGATATATAGTAATGTATTTGTCATCTAGCCTGAGCTGTTATTTTCTTTGTTTTGATTTGTTTTTTTTTACTTTTTTAAATCTTACATATTATACCTTTGAACATTATTTGTGCTTAGTGAAATGCACTAACTCAGCGCAGGGCTCTGCATGTTGTAGACCAGCTCAGTTAAGACTGCTCTGACAAGAGGAATGCGTGAGTTATGCAGCCAGCAGAAGTGCAGAAGGAGACAGGGTGGTGCTGGGTTTGAGATAAAAAGATAATTGAAGACACACACCAAGGGTTCTGTTACCATAGTTAGCACCCGGCCACCGAGAGGCTGGACTGGAAGGACTTTGATCACCTGCAACAGTGTTGGTAGTAAAACAATGTAGAAAGAAAGGGAAAAGGAGGAAAAGGTGAAGAGAAAAAAAGGAAAAGAGAAAAATGCATCAGAGGTGACACATGACAGATATTTTGCAGGAATGAACCACTCCCAGAATTTTGAAAACCCTTCAGGTGTGCAGACATATTGGCAAACAGATACAAATTAAAACCATACACAGAAATATGGAATGAGCAAAAGTGTATGTTAAGAATGGAGCTGGTTATGTGTGTTGATGAGCAGCGTTATAGGTGGTGAGTACTTGAAAAGAAAAGAAAAAAAAATAACCATACTTCTTGTATGCGACCCAGGCAGTGTTGGAAAGGTGCTCACCATGTCACAAAACCACGCAGGACAGAAATTATTTATCTGATACTGCAAGTACTGTCTGTATCAGTTTACATGTAACATATCACCAACAGCAGAAACACCCAAATAATTTTGCTTTTACTGAAAGCTCATAAATCTGACATTACTTGAAACACTTAATGGAATAAAAGTAAATTAATCTGCATCAAATACATTTAGGCAGAGAGTAAAAGGCAGTCTTTTTTTCAGAAATTAACCTCAATTGTTTCAAACTCTACAGGATCTCTTCATGTAAATATGACTCATCAAAAATCTTAATGTGTAATTTAGGAGTAAAGTTACCTCCTTTGTTTTAAAATGTAAGCTTACTCTTAGTGCTGCTTCACAGTGTGTGCCTGTCTAAAGCAGAATCATCCAATCCCGCCACTGGTTTGATTTTTTTCCCCCTCTTTTTTTCTCTAGCATGATTGCGAGCGTGGAGATGGCAGCACCTGTGGCTCTTCTGCAGAACTCTGACTTGAATATCAATTGACCCTGGCACCCCTACTAGGTGGTACTCCCATGGGCACCGTGCATCGTGGCAGAACAGAATGTGTTAACACCAGGATTACACCAAATCAGCCTCAGTCCAACTGCAGCCAGCATGGCCACATTTTAATAAGTGCTTCATGAATGGCTGAGGGACAATAAATCGCTAATGACTTGTATTGAGCCACAAGTGTGCTTGTTTGTCACATGTATGTGCATAATTCCTGTGACTGTTTGTTTCATCTGTGTATCGTGTTGGACACAAGCACAAATACAAACTACAGAGCAAAACTTTTACAGGACAGGAGCCAGTTGTCTTGTCTGTCAACTACTAACAGCTAAACGGGGCTTCTCTGCAGGCAGGTGAGACTGACATATATAACATGAAACTATGACCTGGCATGTACAGACTATGGTAATTGTTTTTTTGCTGCGTTACCATTGCGCGGTGTCCGTTTTCGCCGATCACGGAAGGCTGCTCCAGACTGTAGTGCTTCCATTAGGCTGTCCATCACCCCAGTTTCATCTCCCTCTGTAAGAGAACAGATAACACAATTCAGTACATGACGTTTTTTCCTTATGTTCTCGGGTGAAGAACACAATAACACTAGCATATGAATACATACAAGTACACTTGAAAACACAGAAACCTACACACTCATACTCAGTGCTTTAAGATCTAATTATAAGAATTCTGGTGTGGAATCAATGAAAGCCCTCTAACCACAGGTGCAAGAGAAGGCCGTGATTCTAAGTGAGGTATGTAACAACTCTCTTTTATGGATGTATGAGTGCTGAGACGGAGGCCTGTCACTCAGGCCTATCTGTTTTTTTCAGTAAATAGCTGGGGAGGAGGAAAAATACACTTAGAGCTTAGCAGCTAATACAGGCAGAGGAGCCTCAGGATGAAAGCATTCACTGATGGTCATTGACAGGTATTCTTTCTGTGGCTAACGCAGGGGAGCTAAGTGCTCTTTACAAAGATTTAGTGTGGAGCCGCTCAATACCCAGGCGCTCTATCATTGTTCAGTCAATGACACAGGGACCGGCCTTCGAAAAACATTCCCCCTGCCCACCGTTCCAGCTGTCTTGTGGATCCACAAAACTACAGAACTGGAGGCATTCGGCATTGCTGAAGAGACAGGTAGGAGACCTTTAAAGACCTGTGAGGCCAGCAACATAACAAGTTGTGCCCACACTGTGCACATGCAGCATACCGTTCAAATATAAGGTTCTATATCTGGGTCATCTATCTTTACGCCCCAATACTAATGAGTCAGAGGGGCACCCATTTTATCATGCTGGTCCAGAACAGACAATATTTTAAACTGGGATCATTAGGGTGACTTATTGTAGAGCTGGAGACTTGGCCATCAATTCTTCTGCGTAGATGAGTGAACTAGCTCTTCCCCAGTGTTTACCATGAGGGTCCTGGCATGGTGCTTCTTTACTGTGCTTACAGCCAAAACTGAAGGGAAACATTCGCAATAAGTAGAGACAACTGCTACTTTCAGCATGCAGCACTTTTGCAGACACAGGAATGATCAATCTTGAGCGTGCTCAAAGAGACACGACACCAAGGCAAATTGAATTTATGAACAAAACATGTTGACACCAAGTGCTGCACGATTAATTTAAGGAAATGGCACATGTTTTGCCATTACCAGAAAGAATCAAGGCTGCTGTGTTTTTCCTGTCTCCTCCAGCAACTAACCACAAACCTGCAATCATTCATGCAAGTAAAAGACGACCGTGCAACCAAAAATAGAAACATGTCTTATGCAGATTTATAAAAAAGCAACTCTTCAGTTGTACTCACACTAATTTTGCTCTCTATCTCATACCTTCTTTTTCTTCCTCAAGTCCTTCCCAAGGGCTACTTTGAAATCAAAGTATCTGTTCTGACTGCGCGCTGTGCTTAAAAGCAATCCCGATTAAATCAAGCTTAATTAGACCAGCTTTATCGGAACAAAACCAAAGCCGAGCCAAGTAGTGCTTATCTCAAATTGCAGCACTACACCTCAGATAGCAAGCTCATTGGTTTAAAAGGGAGAGCATGGGTTTTGTGTGCTGCAGACCTGAAGAACAATATGGTGAACAACTTGCAGCTACCATAACTGTATCATCTCCCAGGATCTTTAGCTACTTATTCTGTGTATGGAGGTTTGCAAGGACACACTGTGAGTCTGACATAAGGTAGAAAGTGTTAAGTGGCAGGTAAACATTTATCTACAACCACCTTGGCACAAGAAACTTTTTGACAGCTCCTTCTTCACTGCCTTCTTCATGGAGACCTAGACATCACAGGGGGGCACCTGACACTTTGATCAATTTGTCCTACTTCTAGCTTAACTGTAGCACAATTCATCATTTGTAATGGCCAGGACTTGGGAGCTGTAGTAGACTGAGGTTCAGGGGGAAGACTGTAGACACCAGGAACCATAATGACTAAAATGGGAAACATACTCCCCTGTCACCCTGCTTTGCTCAATTAACTATGTCCTGTTGGGCCACATCTTGAACTTGAGCAGGCCTTACTCTCAGCAAGAAATTCTCACAAATGAGCCTTCAGATATAAACTTATTACCATGTATAAGTAGTTATGTGTATATATTTAACTAAACTACAAAGACAAGGTAAGCCTTCAGTAGAAAAAAATAAGACAATGTTATTTGACTACACTTACTCCAGTAATCCTCAGAGCAAACTTTCTTCATTACTTATTATAACATTGCCCACTTTAGCAGACATTTCTGCCTCGTCCCTGCAATTCACTCTTGTCTTATTTTGAGCTGTTAAACCTAGGGCAAATATTCATCCGCTTCTCATTAGCAGCAGTGGTAGATTGCATGCTGGGGAATTACAGAAAAGCTAACCTTTTATGCCCAAAGATCTTTCTCAAGAGGAAAGATCCCCTCTGCTCGCAGGAAATTGCTTTCTAAATGGGTTAAGAAGGGCTAAGACCCAAGACATTGACAAACCCTTCCAGTGATGAAACACCTTGGTGGGCACCTCAACAGACAGCCCCAGGGTCCTTTAATGATCTTATTAGAGCTTGTGGGAGTGTGGAACATGGTTGTGGCTTTTGTACTTTTTTAGGTACTTTCTTAAACAGTTAAACCTTTAAGAGCAGAAACGAAGCTCTATGAAACGTTACCTCCCAGAGAGAGACGGTGTACCTGTTTCATATCTTTCCCTTTGATCCCTACCTGCCTCTCCCTCCTTCGCCTGAATATCAGGTGGTACATGAACCCAAGAGGCTGTGCCAAATGTAACAGTGAGCCCTGGGGGCTGGCTCAGTCTGCAATATATTTACAAGCAGCACTATCACATTTTCTAATTAGGAGGGATAACAAGAATAATGGGCTCTCAGCAGGACTGGCATGAAAGACTTCATGTATCAGATTAGTTTATCACTGAGAAATATAAAGTAATAAAAAAGTACCTACAGTTAAAGTGGAGGAAAGCAGAATGCCCTGGCGTGTTCACCAGTACAAGTAGCAGAACACAAGAGTTTGCGATGGAGGAAAGAGAGAGATAGAAAAAGAAAAGGCACAGATGTTTTAAGTGTCACTTCTGTGGGAGGAAGATATAAAAGAAAGAATGAGGCAGGAGGCAGGGTACAGCCAGGAAGAGAAGAGAAAGAGCACAGAAGGCAGCTAGGGAGAAAAGTGAAGAGGGTTTCTGAGGGTGCGGCAGTGCGTGCGGTGGAGTGGGTTATTGAGAGGGACTAGTGGAGCGAGGCGAGACACAAGGTCGTAAAACACCTTTCTGGCTACTTGAAGGCCTGAGCCCTGTGACATTTAATTATTTCTAAAACATACACTGCAGTATGCAAGAGCAGGCACGCATATCCTCACAGTCAGAAAAACCTGCCTACACATTTTAGTGACACAAATGTTGCATGTTGTAGCTTTGCAGGAGCATGGGCTCCATATAACAGAGCTAAATCTATGGTGCAGACTACTCATCTGACAGGTGAGTGTAAGTTTGACAGACTTAGACAGCATGGATAGATAGTTAGAGGGAAGCAGACAGAGAGCAAACTCCAACTAATGTCAGCAGGATGACCTATACTCACGGCTGCTGATGGCAAGATCAGTTAGAGGAGACGCATGAATCCAGCCAAGTGTTTCAGAAATCCAACGCATCATTGAAACATCCATACAAACTCTTAATCCTCAGTCAAAGACCAATTGCAGATCAGATGCAAAACATGACATCTCATTTGTTTATTCCTGCCAATTGAAATCAGTCATCTACAACATTCAAAACAAGTACAAAACAAACAACTACAAACTACAAGCACAGCTGTTGCCTCCAAAATATGACAAAGCTTCTCACTCAATGATCCAAGCAGAATACCTTACTTGAATGAAATGCCAGGGCCTCTTTTTAAACACCAAAGGCATGGCATCCCTATAATTATGCAACAGTGCCAACAAAGCCTGTTCATAAATTCAATTTGCTATCTGTCATCTCCTGCATGTTGTGCTGGGGAGAAAAAACACAGAGGATCGATTGAGAGCTCAATTTCTGATGGCTCACATGCAGCCTTCATGAGTCATGGGGGAAAAGAGACACAAATCTCGGAATTCTAAAAAGCTTCTGTCTGTTGCGTGCAGGTTTCTAATATAATGGCATATTATGACATCCTATATGTCACGAGTGAAACTGCTAGCAGGAGTTGCATGTTAATTGAAGCATACTGATAGTGAAATTCATCGTTGCCACATATTTTAACAAATCCCAGCTACATATCCTCTGCATTTATATAAGCACAGCAGTCTCCTCCCTAACCAAATTAAAGTGGTCGGCATGGGAAACATCAGGCATAGAAGAGATGTCTATTACCCAGTACTATCCACTATCCTTCCAGTAGCCAATCCCTGAGTCTAATTTGCACTGTAATGAGATCTAATGAGAGCTTACAGGCCTTGTGCTTGATGAATTGAAATCACTGCAAGAAAGAAACGCAGTGAGAGTTTAACCTCGCCCAAGTCACCCTCCCTGACTCCACGAGAGAAGATCAGAAAGAAAAAAAGAATGAAAGGAGAGAAACAAGTTGTTGCTTTTTTGTTTTTGGTTTTTTTTTGCTTGCTGCGGATTGCTTTTGAACACATTTGAGCCCATCTGTTCCCCCACAGAGAGTCACCTGTGCAATTAACCTGGAACATTAGCCGTGAAACAAAGGCCTCAGTGGAGGGAGGGGGGGATGCTGCTTTATGGCCAGGTGGAGAGGCAAAACCACACTTTCTTTTAATCTCATCTACTCTCAGCTCTCACTTGCATGCACCTGGTTTTCGTGTTCCTCGCACATCTGATTTAGCTACGTAGACATAAATAACCACCTGCATTACTCGGCATCCCTCTCCTCTTACTGCTCAGTCTACTCTATTATTTTCTGGCTTTGTGAATAGTCAACCCCACACACACACTCTCCCTCTCTCTCTCCACCCCCCAGCAGCTAAGACACAGGCAGACAGAGACCATTACTGCAACAGAGAGCACAAAGAACACAAGTGCCCGAAGGACAGCAGTCATGCACCTGTTAGATGTCTTTCCTTTGTTTTTCACTCTCCTTGCCTTCTCAGTGTCCCTGCAGTCCAACCACCCAACCTTGACAGAAGCTTTGACACATTGACCCAAGAAACTTTAAGACAGGTTCCGGTCTTTAATTTGGTGGTGTGTATGTGTGTATGTTTACTAGTTTACTTCAGTGAAAAGAGAGACAGTAAAAAGGGCAATGACAGCGTAAGGTTGCTGATGGGGAAAAAAAAAAAAAAAAAAGACAGATATACCTGCTGATTAATCCAGATTGTTTTACTGTAACAACTTGATGAGCAAACCCACTCATGTCCTGCCTAACTCAATTAGGAATGCTTCCACAACCTTCCATTCCAGGGGGAACGGCAGTGTAGATGCTACTTTCCTCTTGCTATGAGCCCCTGTGTGGCGCCAAGGTCGGGAGGGAGGGGGATGGGAAATGTGGAGAGAGGTCGGAATGTCTTGAAGATGGGAGGTGAGAGGTGTATTGTGTTTGACATGCATGAAGTAGGGACATGTGTTGGAGTTGGGCTGACCTGGTCACTATGGGCCTGATCCCGTACGCTGAAGGAAAGAGAGATGTCCTGACATCGAGAGGCTAAGGGAAACGTGAAAAGAAGTTGGATGTCGACAAGGGAGAGATGAAAGTGGATTAGCCGCCGTGGCGATTTGCATTCTGTGGTGGAACGAAAGCCCCTGCGATGCCCCGAATAGCTGGATGCATGAATAAGTAAACAAACAAAAACAAAAATAAACCCTCCATCTGGATGGATGCTGCCAGGCCCCAAGTGAGAAACAGTAGGGAGGGGACGTTGGAAGATGGGAAGGGGGGAAGAGAAATGCTCGTAACGTGGCAGTCACCACATTCTGCTTCCTCTGCTATAATTTACTTACTCTGCCTGCGGGGCCCCCCAGTAACCATATTGCCATCACCATCTATCCACAGCTTTTGGCTAGTTTGCCCAGTGACACCACCAACACACAAGGGAGGGCTCAAACCAAGCACCGACAGATGTTAGGCTGACACACTTTCTCTGGGCCACATGGGGTCAACATGTCAGGGTGCCAGCAGGGCCACAGGAGCCTGTCCTCACAGCAGAGAAGACAAATATCTCTGCTTTTCTATAATTTAGGTGCTGCTCAATTTACATGCAATATGGTAGACCTTGAATCATGTATTTTCACTGTGACCTCGCAGCAGCTGATGGTGTCTGCTCTTAATCGAGCTGTCAGTGTAAACTGACAAAATGGGGGTCCTGTAGCTGACTAGATAGAAAGCATCGTTTTTGTAAGGCTCACCATGGTTAACTCTCAGAGGTATTGTAGGGGCATTTCTCTCTTTTGATTAGTCCATCTAATTAACTCCAGTGTCAGTGTTTTTGACCTGGTCTGTCTTGATATCACATTATCAAGATCTACTACTGTAAAAAGCACCTATGTGGATTTTTTTAGCGTTAATAGTGTCTTTCAAATACTTCTGTTGGTATACGATGTGTTTATGTTTGAAGAAAAACAAGAAAAGAAAAATAATCCCAGTGAAAAATGGTTAGTTGTTGCTGATAATTTTACTTACATTCTAGTTTTCTCAGATCGGATCCTAGAGAGTGGTTCTTCTTTTTGCACAGGGTCTTTTTAAAAACGACTACCAGGAGTTGGAATTAGTCAAAAAATACAGAGGCCAAGGTCAGACTACGTGAGTTTTAAAATCGTGTCTCATCACCTACAAATGAAGAAACTTCACATGCTATATGTTCTTCTCCAAGCACAAACATGCACACACTACAAGATTTGAAAATAAAGGTGTATGTTATCAGGACGGCTCCAATGAGTCTGCAAGCAGTTCAGGAGGTTTAAGACTTGTTCTTCAAACCGCTTACATTTCCAGATAATCTGGGAGGAAAGCAGGTATCGACCGAGGTCTTAGACCAAACTTCTCAGTTTGCCGTGAGGGGCAATTTGGGATTAAAACAACCCAAAACTGTGTAAATCTGCACAACAGCAAATAACAGGATTTAGCTGAGTCTAAGGATGTCATCGTTGTACGACAGAGTGGTCGTTGCTGAACTGTCTTTTGTTTGAATGTCTGTTTTGATCCTGATGTCTCTGAATTTTGAGCTTTAAAATAGAGTTTTTGGTTTTTTAAATTATTTAACCTGATCTTCACCTGTCCTCAAGTGGTGCCAACTTTTTTATGGAATATTTATCCAAGCTTGCCTGTCAATGGCTTTATGTGCAAATTGCAAACATGGCTACACAGAGCTACAACAGAACATCAAACGCTTAAAGAATGAACTAAAATAAGAGAGAGACCTTATCTTTGGATTATCTTTCAATTGAAAGCAAAAATCAGATAGAAGAGCTACACACTATATTAATTTTTCACAAATTTTTAATTGAGTTAAGTTTCAAATAACAGAGGTCTCTGTCAAGCTTTGAATAACGCACACGATTTGACACAGTGGAACATTTTAATTTTATTTGTGTAAGGATTTTAACCAGCATGTTAATGAGCTAATTAATAATCTAGCTCGCACTGGACAAAGCAGTTTGATATGGGCTAAACATAAATGTTTATTGTTGACTTAACTCTCTCAGACCTCAGTCTTATTCCTGAAGTGACTCCACTTTCACAGCACATTACATCCACTTCCTTCGTCATTGCCAGTCTCCTAAATGCATGTCATAATAAGTTGGCTAAAGTCGTTGATGCTATTGCATCACTTAAAATTAGAACATGCTGTAGAGAAATCATAAAACCAATAAACTAAAGAGAAAACTGCCAGACTGTATAAATGGCACAAAGCTGAGTTCATAAGTTCCCAAGTGCATAAAGAGATTTTATCAGAAAACAAATTATTCATAATAAAGCAAATCCGGAAGCAGTTTCGGGCAAGTTTATTTCTTTAATCTGATCATTTTATAACATAAGCAACCCCAGAGTGTTTTTTAATACCACTAGTCAAAATTAACCCTGTTACAGACCTTAGCAACCATGTTATTACTCTTAAATGCAAAAGAATTGTGGAGTTCTCCAAATGCACCCTTGACCCAACGCCAAACTCCCTTATTAATATTTTTGATCAGTGTCTGCGTGGGTCCTGGCAATTTTTAAGAACTTGGTGTATGCACACTTTGTTTGAACCACTATGTTTCCCTCAGGTCCTCTATCAGGACTCTGGTAGTTGTTCTAAAGTGCAAGAATAAAACCTTTGGTCAGGCAGCTTTTAGCATTTATGCCCCGAGCTGCTGGAACAATCTGCCTGAGGACCTAAGAGCAAAGGAAGTGTGAAAATCTTTAAGGAAACTCGAAAGCTTCTCCTGCTGCCTGGCCTTTTTTTAAGCATTGTTGACTGACTGACAATATGTAGTTTAGTTTATCTATATATTTATATATTTATTGTAATTGTGTGAATATAATTCTACATTATGTCTTTTGTTATTGAATCACAATAAACAATTATTTTTTGTTTTTGATGTCTAGTCTAGCTTTTGTTTGACTGTATTTTATTATCATCATAGCTTTTAAGTCTGTTTTGTTGCATTTTATTGTCATCATTTTTTATCTTTGCCTCATCATTTCAATTTATTTACTTCTTCTTTTTAAAAAAAATCTAGTTTAATTTTATTCTCTTGCGGTCTTCACTTGCTCGTTCTTATTGTCTGCATTAAACCGGAATTAAGGGTGCTTTGCAAATAAAGTCTGACTGATTGCTTGACTGATGCTCAGCTACTAATTCACATTAAAATGTTTTTACACGCTCAACAGTGGACGATTTCTGTTATCAAGCAGTAAAAGTGCAGCCTTAATCCTGCTTTTGACGGGTCAACTTCAAGGACAATTTCTTTTCTTGTCAGCAGATTGGTTTTGAATATTGTAAGGGACGTGTTGTCAAAGAGGACACAGTCACAGTGAGCTGGTTTAATGAAGAGGTGCACGCAAAGGCTAAGTTTACTGCAGTTTGGTTAAAACTCTATTTTCGACACATGAATAAGCTAACATAATTTTTTTTAACTGTGTTGTTCTTCAGTTTGGACAGCCCTGACCTGTTAGTGTCACGCCAACATCCCAGGCTCTGTGCAAACTTTGTTTTCGTATGCAATGCCTGTAAGACTCAGGGTCACTTAAATGAATCATATCATTAAAATGAAAGGTTTGTTAAAGAGGCTTTGATATTTCAAATTATACTGAGATGCTATAAACATTATGAGTTTCTTCCAGGTCAGAGGTGTGCAGTACCCATTTTACACGAGTGGCACATCAGAAAAAAGGATGCAGAGTTTGGAATCCACATCCAGATAACATCTGAACCAAAACCGCACATGGGCTGTTTGCATCAGTAAAACGCGGTGCTGTCTGGGGAAGCTAAATGGATTTGACAATGGGATTTGATGGTCTTTGTAGTGAGAGTAATTAGGTTTGATTGACTGTAAAGTGACTGGTGAGGTCCAGATCTGGGAGGGGAAATGATCAGACACTTGAACCACCCACAAATTAATGAGATTCAACTGTGCCTGAGCTGATTCACCAAGGAGAGGAAGAACATTTACGAAGGCGATTGAAAAGAAAAGAGAGATGAGAACACGGTGGGATGGGTGAGGTGTGTGTGTGTGTGTGTGTGTGTTTGAAAACAC
>JAPZDX010000025.1:17641847-17653200 GCA_029783625.1 Naso annulatus
GCCAGACATGGCAGCCATCAGAGGCATGCCATAGAAATGACACTAAAGGGAATAAGCAGGCAGCAGATTCAGAAGCACATTGCCATATATCATCATTACATTCTGGAAAGGTCTGTCCTTGTCTGTTATATCTTATAGTTCCCTAATACTGGCTTCATTTCTCAAGCTAAGCTGAGGAATAGTGAGAATGTCTCTCAGAAACATTTCTTTTATCTACTTTGGTTTCTGACCTTCACCTCTCTACAAGCTATGCATCTGCCCCGGAAATATTGTTTGCCATGTCGACTGTTCCGTGGAGACACTATACAAACTTAGAGAGCTAACCTGTCCACCCCGCCGCTGCCTGTCAGTGCTTGTCTGTGATCAGCTAGCTGGCATTGCCGCGACGCAGGTATGCACTGGCCTACTGGCAGCTGTCAGTGTCACACAAAGCCATCAATCCACATCTCTGCCACTGTCATTCCTGACAGGGCTCTGCCAGCCACAACCAGTCAGCCAGCTGCACACAAATATGTCAATTTAGTTTAGCATGCCACACTAATAGACACCTGAATTTGGGAAATGTGCTTTGGTAAACATAAGAGAGAAAAAAAAAGCATTTTGCAAGTGTTTTTTGGGGAAAATGCACAAACTTGAGAAAACACACATTGAAAAAAACATGTTACCTTAAAAGTACCAATATAAGGTATCTGAATAAACTAAATCAGTCCCTAAAACATCTGATCTTAATATAAATGTGGGTGGATCCAAAATAGGTACAACCTACCAAATGTTTCATTTGGATTGCCTTTTTAAAAAGTTACCCCGTTTCAGTTTGTAAAAGGAAGCCAAGGGGCATGGATAATAGTGACATGCAAAAAATCTGAATGCACTGCAGTCCTACACTAACTTATTTTGTATTTAGTAAATTGAGTGCTTTTGAGAGGAGTCCACTCTTATTTTTGTAAACATACACTAGTTCATCCCAAGTGTGAAAGGTTGACAAGAAGGATGCATAAATTGATGCTGCAGGCCTATCATTGTCAACATGCCAACTGCTCTCTGCAGAGAGTCATATAGAGACATGGAGACCTCATTCTAGCAGGCCTTGCTGAGGGGGAAAAAATGCCTAGATGAGAAGAAAGTCTTTTGAGAGAAAAAGAGGACAGAAAACATAAAATGTATTGAAGCGGATATGGAAACACCAGTTAAAGAAGTACTGCACCGCTGGAAAGATGGTCTTTCATGACCTGGGAATGCAGCAGAAAGATACAAATATTTTTAAAGTTGATGCTAAACTACCAGAGAAAATAGAGAAAAGGGGCCCTGATATTCACATTTGTTTGGATGTATAAAAAAAACAACAATTCTGCAACTACCAGAACACTGTGCAGTGTACCCGACCAACAAACGCTTCTAATGGTAGGTCGAACAGCAAGTAAGGTGGTCCTTTATTTAGCCTCATCTGTTTTAAAATAGGAAACAATATGGCTGCCCTCTGGAAAGACGTTTAGCACTGTTTATCTGCATATGATGCAATTCTCGTTTAAAATAGGCAAAAGGTTTAATTTAAGGATTAATTCAGAATAAACAATGTACTATGTGCTGAAGAGCTGGTTTTTGAATTACTGGACATTTTATTTAAAATATTTGTGTGTATACTTTTGAATAGTTAATAAATTTAAAAAAAGCTATGTGTTTTATTAATAAATTTAAAGAGCTATGTGTTTTATTAATTAATCAAATTAAAAGAGCTATTTACTAATAAGCTCTGTAATTTTTTAACACAGTGAGCATCAGGCAATTAAGACTTTAGCCTGTTATGTGAACAAACATAAGCACATTAAAATTGATGAGCCTAATAAAACGTGTTCAATAGTTTTATTAACAGAAACACCTGAACAAAACTTATTTTGTGGTGGTAATATTCCCACAGTGCAGTCCTCCTTATGGGTCTGAATTCTGCTGGTATCTGCAAGCTGTTGCAAGTATAGACTGAAGTGGCTGAGTGGGCTCTAATTCACACAGTTAAAAAAAAAATCACTTTGCAGGTAAAACTTAGTCATAAAAACAGCATCTGTGGAAACTCTGCATGCGTTTTTATCATTTTAATAACACAGTCCAGGACAATTTTAATAATTGATTTCACAGAAAAGTTTGCTTTCCACTCAAATTATTGTGCTTTGAGACCTAAGATTAGTTTTGAAAATGAATTCAATACAATACTAAATGACTTCATGTGGATTACACTTAATGTGGATAGTTAAGTTAGATAGCTGACAGTTGGTGCACCTATAAAAGGTGTTGTAAAACTCGGGCTACAACCAATATGCTTTGAGACTCAATATTCCTCAGGTTGGCAATATTTTTTTTTTCCGTGGTTAATATGGTGAAGATACTGCAACTACATACATGCTGAGAGTCACACTACATAAAGTACGTCTGAAAAAGTTGACAAAACATGTTATTCAGAAAGTTCTTCTCTATTTCTCTGCAGTACCTGTGAGAACTGCCTGGACATAATAAAATGTTAAAGTACATTTTTTGTTCTAGTTGTTTGTTTATTCCTATGGTCCTTATGCCAACCTGCATTGCGGTCAAAGCGGCATGTGCGCTTTCCGGCTCTGTTCAAGGCTTAGTGGATTTGACTGGAGTACGCAGTTGACATGCGGGTGCAGACACTTGCCCCAGACGGGAGCACTGACCCCGGTGATGCCAGCTGAGTAGGCGGCCTGAGGGGCCTGCTACTCTTCACAAATGCCTTGGAGAAACAAAGTCCAGATGCTCTACCATGCTCCAGCTCTTGGCACACTGGGCATGCTGCTTGTGACATTGTTTCATATGTCGCAATAAAAAATATCCTGCTGTAATGAACCATCTTCTTCAGTTTTAGACAGAAGCATTCGTTTGGGTTGATTCTGCAGTGTTGAACAGTTATTTCCAGGGAAGTAAAGCGATTTAGTAAATGTTGAACATCTGGTCAGTTCAAGTGAATATGGAAATCCACTTAGAGCAAATTAAAACAAATGAGGTGACCGGGTAATGATTTCATAAGCAATTTCCTACATTAGGGTTTCTAATACTTCAGAAGGAAAACACGTTTAGCTCTGCACTTGTCTCATGGATCAATCATGCTTGTTGAAGAAGTGTACATGTCAGTGCACTTGCAGAGGGTATAATCTCAAGTTTCATCAACTGGGGAAGGGGGAAAAAAAAAGAAAAGATTTTTCTTTTTTTTATCAGTTTCCTAAAATCATTTGTCTTTTTCCCCTCCTCCACCAGCCTGGTGCCATCCTGGCAAAAGCTAAATGAATTAAACTCTCATTAAATATGCATTTCATTGTTAATCATTTGCAAGCGAAGAGGATTAGGTTGCAATTTGTGGAATGACATAAAATCTATCCCTTCTCAAAAATAGCCTCTTGAAATTGCATTAAACGCAATAGTTTGATCCATCAAATAGTCTTTTTAAGCAAGAAAATTAGTAAACCAGTAAATCCGTAAAACAGACAGAATAATGACCTCTATTTAACTCTTAAATACAATGGCCATATGTTTACTCCATCTGTCCATGCTACTGGATTTGTAAACATAAAAATGTCCCATATTTGGGTCAACACATCCATTCATTTATCTATCTATAATAGATAAGAATGGGTTCATTTAACTGATGGTCTACTGCACTGCGTCAATCAGCCAAACTTTTAAAAGGCTAAATAAATGTAGAAAAATGTTTGGACATGACTAATTAATAGTAAGGGGAATTTCAAAAAGCCGCTTTTTGTAGTGCACTACCTTAATTTCATCAACCTTCATGGAAAACACAGTTGATGCTCGGCATGAAATATTGATGCAAAAGGTCCCCTTAAATAACTAACTCTACAAAAATATCTGAAGCACACAGAGAATTTTTGAACAGAATGCGAGAGAGGAGCCAAGACTCTAAAACCCAAGACTGTCAACTGGAAGAGCAGAAGCAGAGAAAAGAAAGATGTGCAACAAGAAAACACTGAATATTCTGCAGCGTGTGTTCCAACAAACAGCTTAAAGAGAAACTGAGCGAGAACACAAGAGCAGAACAGCGAGCTGCTGTAACCTCCAGCCTGCTTTTGGCTCAAATTCATTTCCATTCACAGGCTCCATTTGAAGTCCTCCATACTCGATTGTCCTTTCTCTGATTACAATTTAAATGAAGGAAAGTTCGTACACAAAAAGGAACTATTCAAGGTTTAATTATATTACATTATGCCAAGTCAATACAGGTGAGAACCTTGATAGTTGAAAAAGAAGCCTGGCTATGGCACAGCTTGAATTTGAAAGTATATGTTTTATAACTGCCAAGGTCAGTGTGATCGCGACAGTCCAACGAGCGAGGTGTTGGTGTGGAGGACAATCCCTACTATCTCCAAGGCTGCAGGCGACGTTGCTCATGTCACCCTCATGTTTTATTCATGCGGCTCATATTACTGCATTCAGAAACCAAGATCAAAATCTACTCTGGCAGAAATATTTAATATCATACCTACTTCTCTACCCTTCTCCATCTGGTTAGCTAGAATGTGAAAGAGGGGTAGACAGCTTTCTTCAGTTCAGCCATGTTGGTTTATTAAAAGTGAAGCTTTCAAAGAGGTCACTGCTCAGGGAGAAAAAGGAAGAAAAAAAAAATGTAGCATGCATCAATTATCTTGGAGAGTTTGCAGCATATTGAAGACTGTCTTGTCACATTTCCCAAAGTGGCTGATCTACAGAGAGGTCCTTGGCTGGCGCTGACATTTAGAAGCTGGTGAATTGTGGAAATCCCAGTCTGTTTGTCAAAAAAACGGACAAAAGACCACACTGACTGCTCGCAAAGCCCCTTCAGGCTTGAAATTCCTTCACAATGTCATGGGCATAACTAGACACAGGCGTCCAGCTCCGTCGCTCTAATTTCTCACGTCTTAACAACTGCAACTTACACTAATCAATACGGCATTTACTGGCAATGCTGGAGGACAAAAGAGTAATTCCAGTGATTCACAACAATGAATGTAGCACACTGCCCACAAACAGGCTCAGACTGGAGGAACAACCATTCTCTGTCGTGTTGCGTGCACATGACCAGGGATAAATGAACAGCAGCAACATGATCAGGATGAAGTGGAACCTACAGAGCAACTTCTGGCCTCTTGTATAAGTCAGCTTTCTATCTTTAGACGTGAACTATCATGCCAGTTCTATGAAACAAACAAAATCTTCTGGTGTATTTATTTCGATACACAACCAATTGCTTCCGCTAACGAATTGTAAGCTGCTTTGCTGTGGCCTCTTTTACTTTAAATAGGTTAAATGTTTAGAAATATGTGTGTCTATTGATACGGGAGATGTTTCTGTCTGTGTGAACAACATATACCAAGGGAACAAAACAAGCTAAAAGTGGCATAATCTGTCTGTTGTTTGGATGCAGTGCATCGGTTGCAGAGTAAGTATAAGACTCTTTCACTGCTGAAAAATATAACTCCCCCACTCCTACACATTATCCTCTTCCTTCAGAGTTCAAATCTGTGTGAAGCACAATTCCCCCATCCCACCCTCCTGTTCTCCTCCTCCTAACTCCCCACCTGCCTCCCCTGTCTCTGTCTCTGTGGTGGCGCGGGAGAAGTGGCATACCTTTGTTCATGTCAATCAGCTGCTTCTTCTTCTGCTGGCGCTCCTGCTTCTCGCGCTCTGCTTTCTCCTTCGCCAGCTTGGCTCTCTTGATCTTCTCCTCCATCTCCCTCTTCTTGTGGTTCTCCTTCACTGCTTCCTGATGAGGCATGCGCACACAAACACACGCACGCACACATACACACACACACACACACACACAGGCAGATAAAATCAGAATCTGGCTCCTGCCACCAACCCTTCTTTTAGTGTCTTCACCACTGTATAGTGTTCAGAAGCAGCAGCATGCCATCAGCAAATTCTTATTCAGAGAAGGATTTGATAGTTTGAGATAAGCTGCAGGAATAAACAATACATCATGCCTTGAGTATGGGCTTTTTAATACAAGAATTGTGTCTGGAAGGCTTCTGCACTGCTTTACATATTTTCAATAACACACAGGGCTGATTTGCTGTCAATAATACATCAATATGGCACTTCATACATATATAAAAAGGCTAAATGATCATCACACATATGTAGTATGCTAGTGTATTTCCTTCGACACATTGCTGCTATGCTTATCTTTCCTCATGCAATGGCTCCTCCATATTGTCAGTCTCCGAGGGGGGAGAAGGAGAAAGAGATATCATCCTCCTCCTCCTCCTCCTCCTCCTCCTCATCCTCATCCTCCTCCTTCGTGACCAGCTGAAATGTCAGAAGGAGTCAGAGAAAGAGAGATAATCAACGGTACGGATTCAGCCTTTACAAATATGTCAGTTTGTTCTCGTGCCAGCAGAGAGTAAGATGCAACCGTGTGACCTTTGGAGACAACAAAATGTTCTCTCATCCCAGGCCTGTGGCGCAGCCCTTGACAGGAGCCATCATAGGTGTTAGTGTATGTGTGTGGGAGGTCATACAGTTTGTTCGTACATGCATATGAGCCTGGGCTGGTGTCCATGGGCATTCTTTATGCTTCTGCTCATCTGTGGCATTCCCCTATTTATGTATGCATATGTGTGCATGGCAGTAAGTGAAGGCACGGCCCTGTCGGTGCACTGATATAATAAGTGGCGACAGTAGCCCCCCCATCTGATGCCCCTGTGGTCCTGATGTGTGTGCCGTGTTGGCAGCTAAGACAGAGGGATTACAGGGATTGTGGGGAAGGAACAAGGAAAGAGCAGCTCATCATGCCAGTCAATAGCAGAGTTTGCCCCATGTCCAAGGACACGAGCCCTTATTGTGACTGTCTCCTTGTTTGATGATAAGGGCAAAGACAGGGAGAGAGGGGCAGGGATGGGGGGTAATATAAAAGTCAAGTTGGGAAGTTTTGTTTTTTTTATGTGCAATGACAACGTAAGCAGAGATGTTTCTGTTTCATCAGCGGATGCACTCAATATTCAACCTACATGTTATCACCACATCAAGGTTGTGATAATGATACAGTTACTCTCTCTGTAAGGGCTATTGACTGTGTGCACTTGGCTGCTTGTTTTGAATTAGAGCAGAGAAGAGCTGAGTGTTTATATTCAGTAATGAAACAGTTAACTTGTCCATTTAGTTTAAGTGATGGGCAGCTCTGGCAGCACGAATCAAATTGATTTGTGTCCTCATTCACTGACAGGACTCAATTCATTTTGGAAGTAATGTCGCTGCAATGCTCAACATCGACAGCACAAGTTGGAAGATAAATTATGCAGATTACAAAAAAAATCCTGCCGGCGAAACTTATTTTAAACAAACAACTAATTCTGACTGTAAACATGATTATGCAACATAATTATGTTGCTCTAATCACACAGCACCACTAATTACCATGGCAACAAATATGTTTTTACTGATCTCTTCTTTGCTCTTTACCATTCTCTTTGACGGCCTCTGTTTTGCTGCGGGCAACAGCAGATTGTAACAGGTCACAGTGTATTGCCAATGCTGTACATTGTAGGAGGACGCACATAAGATAAAGGATCCTCATGGGATGTGTTTTCAAGAAGAATCTCCACTGCAAAGAGCATGATTCAAAACTCACAGAAAATATACCCAAGAGGTCTGTATGACTTCAAACGATTAAAAATATGTAATTTTTAAAAAAATCCATACGTTTTCTTTTTTCTCTCAATTACTCTCATCTGCTCAAGATCAAAATATAATATTTACAGTATGACTTTAGGTGACCATGGAAACAAGTTATTCTCAGCCTCCATATTCATCTACACAGACGGCGTGTCGGATACAGCATATAATGCACTGTGTAACCTATGTGTGTACTACTGTTCAACATAGTTTTATTTGATGAACAGAAGTGCATAGTTTAACATTCCTCAGACTCTGTGCAAGCACCTCACATCACCATTATCACTGATTTCACCAATGTGTACTGGTAATGTTCTAGGTGGTTTTAACCATCACTGCACAGCCGTCCTGTCCTTGGTCATGCACATCCCATGCTAGTTTGTCATGTTTCCAGTCAGAATTCTTTCTGTTGTACCGTCAATAGTTTCTGTTCTCTCTGATGTTGATTCCCATTGACCAGAACATGTTAACCTATTAAAGATATTGTGTGTCTTTCCCATCATTTTTCTAAAATCAATAGTCACCTCCTTGGTTTTCCTGGCACTGAGCAGTATTTTTTCCACTTTTTTGACTGTTGGTTTTTCCCTGATATGAGTCCTCATCGTCTTCACTCAAATTTCACGACAGGGGTGGCAGTCATGCGAGCACAGCGTGAAAAGGAGGGGGTTAACCTGACAACCCTTGGGTGCTCCGGTGTTGAGCCCTAGATTGGAGAATGTGTAACAGCCAATCTTTACTGCCTGGAGTTTGTTTGTGACAAATATCCAGATGCAGAGGTTCGTTCTCGAGCCCAGAGCTTTAAGCTACATATAATATGCATAAAAGACTAACATCGGCAGTGTAGAGCAGCACTTTAACCTTAAAGGTAAAAAGATTTTTCCCCCATGATTATCTCCTGTAATAGCCCATCCTTCATGTTTTTGAGTTTACCTAAAAACCTTGAATAAAACATTGAAACCCTGAAGTGCAGATGCCATGTTTATTACTGGCTCTGTGCCATTAACCCCTCTAGTGTAAAGAAAAACAATGTGGTGCAGCAGGTACCTTATACATTTTTCTCAGGGAAGTCCTGTATGAAAATTTAGAGAAGAGTCGTCCCAAAAAGCAAAACAAATGTTTGGTGTTGCATGATGGCACCCTAACACTAGGTAGCCTCGTCAATGTGATGTGGTGCATTCCTGCTTTAAGGTGCATAGAGGCCATAAGATGAAGTGAGTGTATGTCACACTCATGGTCGCAGGTGTGTCTGGAGATTATAAGTACGCCTCTAGCTTTACCTGGCTGGAAAACTGAATGCTGTGCAACCCACTAGTTCAATCTACCAACAAGGGCCAGGCAGAATTTTCCCTTTTCAGGTCTGTTCTTTCAATAATTCATGAAATGTGTTTGCTGTTCTTCCTTGACCCTGCACAACACAATACATCTCCCACAGCACGGCTCCCCTCCCCTGCATACAAGTTTGCCAGTCCAATGAGGGAGCAATGAGTATTTCCAACTGCTCAGTTGCACCAGTGATCTCACACGGAGAGTGTCACTGCTATATCTCATTTGAATTTTACAAACACTACAGCGCCTGGGCTTAAAGCAGCAAATGTGTTTATTAGCCATCTGTTACACTGTGTGCCAGGATATGGGGAGAAATGGCTTCAGGAAGTTATAGGTTACAGATTGTGAGACTTCTGCTCTGTAGTATAGATGTATTCCCACATTGATAGGTGACCTCTAAATGTGGTGCAATGATTTTTATCACCGTGTCACACAAGTGGAACTGAAAACACTGAAGAAACATGACAGTGATTCAGCAGGGAGTTGGGGAGAGTAGTGCTGTTGGAATGCTGTCTTTAGCATTATCAGCATGATTATAATAATTATTGTCATATTGTGAAGGAATTAGCAAGCCTTAGAAATATCAAATGGGCTCCAAAGTGGACGATCGCACCCACACACACAGACACAATTCATCATTATAATCTCATAGATGCTCTATCTTGCTACTTTGCGAACCCGGTCTGGGTCTTTTGGTCTTATTAGAAAGTCACTCAATTAACAAGGAAGACTGTTAGCTCATCCCAGCCCATCTGCTGCGCTTTGATAACTCATTAATGGAAAAAATCCTCATCCCCCATGCTCCTGGTCAGGATTACACATACAGGCCCTGCGATTGCATTTCACTCATACTCTATTTCAGAATATGGCAGCAGCATTAAATTAACAAATTGTTGGACTCTTCAAATACTGACTCCATGTGCTGAAATCAAATAAGAATTCAATGGCCGCAGGAAAAAAAAGAGAATGTGATGGGAGTGAGGGAGAGAAAGAATGAAACAGAAGGAAAATAGAGTTAATGGATTCTCTTATCAGTTACATTCAGTTCTGTGAGGACTGTCTGTCAATGCGTTTACTCAAATGCCTCATGTCGGTCGGGTGCATTAAGCCCTTGCTTTTTAGTAAAAGCAATTTAGGGTGACTGTATTGCAATGGAATTCTTTAATACTGCAGATGCTTTGTGCTGTGAATGCATTACACAGGGCAGTGCCACAGAAGGAAGTTAGCAAAGATGTTTTGTCTAAGTCAAACAACTCGATCTCTCAATATTGAAATAAAAGTCTGAGACACACCAGGCATATCAAAAAGTTAAATTCAGGGCTCTTCTTTTAAATTATTAGCTGCCAAAATGTCACAGTGTTTATTAGATTTGCCATTTTAGAACACATCAGTAATGGTTAATCTGGGTCGACTTTGTCAAAAGATAAATAACTAGCAGACATTCTCCCTAAAAATCCTTCGCTGACAGGAGAAAGCTGCAGAGGAGCTAGCTCATTTGTTTTCACAGGGTAAGAGAATAAAAAACAACATCCACGTAGAAACAACCATTGATTCCTTGTGCTCTGCAAGCAGATGGGATT
This sequence comes from Naso annulatus, assembly GCA_029783625.1. Taxonomy (NCBI): domain Eukaryota; kingdom Metazoa; phylum Chordata; class Actinopteri; order Acanthuriformes; family Acanthuridae; genus Naso; species Naso annulatus. The sequence continues at coordinate 17,652,428 of JAPZDX010000025.1, forward strand.
AGCCTTTCTGTCAGCAAACTGAAGAGCCCAAAACTATAAATAATATCTGAAGAATATGGTGATTAAAGGATTGTTTTTATATGAATACATTAACTTGTAACCAACCCCCTTCCCCATTTCAACCATACCACAACACGTTATCCCACTAACTCATCCCCCCTCCTTACTCATAACAGAAAAGTTTAAATCAGTAATAAAATATTCATATGCAGCTATTTGCTTGAGAGAATAATTTATTTTCTTGGGTGGATGCCTCTTTTAGAGATATGCAACTGTGGAATCCTTGAGGGAGCGTTGTGTTGTGCGCTGGTGCACTTTGATCAGCGGGAATGAAGTGTTGGTTTCAGATGGGGATCAGAGTAAAGAGGGGAGAAGGATTCAGACAGGGGGCTTTGTCATTCACATTAATGGATTGCGAAGACTGAGAGCATGCCTTCTGGACAACATGTCATCATCCTGACAACAGGATTTTTTTTATGGGGGGCTGGGGGTTGGGGGTGGAAAGACTGCAGAAGCTGGAAAAGCAAAGACACCTGAGTGATTGTTTAACATATTTGCCAACTCATGAAAAAAAGGAGATCTCGCTTTGTTCAGACAAAATGAGGCGTGCACCTTGTCATTAATATCAACCCTTTAACAACTCATCTGCTTTGCCCTATGTGCTTTTATCACTGCTCTCAGACACGACATTTACCATAGACAGTGAGACACAGCAGGGTGTTTTTTCTTTTTTCTTTTTTTTATGGAGGGAAACTATATATTTTATTTTAACC
>JAPZDX010000025.1:17669149-17681324 GCA_029783625.1 Naso annulatus
GGACACCTATTCAAAAGTAAGAATATTCCACGGACTCTTGTTTATGTGCTACTAACAGCTACTTGTTGGAACAAAAAATGGCTTTTTTTTAATGTAAAAAGACAATAGCCATGTGTTTATAAGTGTGGATATGCAGACATATGTTTGCATACTGTGTCCTTTTGTGGGTTTTGGGATTACAGAGGGGCACAATTAGCTTGACGGTTTGACGTGCTTTGGTGAGAGCTAAGGTTGACAAGCCTACCTTGCCTTCCCACTGCGCAACCTTTTATAAAATCAATGCCACCACTAAACACAACTCTCCCCTGTGGAGCTGGGCCCTGTTACAGCCTCGCTTTCCTTCTGAGGGGAGGAAAACACAGAGAAACAGATAAATTAGAGCGTCCAGTCTGTCGGCTGTTGTGAAGTGACAACAGTACTGTCAGTAATATAAAAAAAAAGATAATGAAACAGGAGCCCCTGCATTTAAACTTCACTTTCTTCAGCCAATTATAATGTTTTTTTCTCTTCAGAAACAGAGCTATCTGTGAAAATCATTGTTTTTGGCTGGACCGTTTGTCAGTGGGTGACATAGCAAAAAGGTTTTGGAGGCTTAATACATTTCAACAAACAGGATCTGTACAGTGAGTGCAGCACTGAAACATTTGCTCACATTATCTGTGCTCTGATACATAAATTGCTCTCCTTGAAAAAAAACTGTGAAACGTAAAAGTTATCACATGAGAAAGAAAGGAGAAGAAAAGTGTGTTACTGTCAAGTAAATAGACATAAAAAATATTACTTTATCTTTTTTTTTTTGCACCTCAAGAAAAGGGCTTTCATAGACTGTTCTCTGACTACATATTTAGTCAGGCCCTGGCTTTGGGTACTTGCAAGCAGTTGAAAGTGATAGTGAAGTTAGTGAAAAAGACAAACATCAAGGTCTGAACACCACCTTTGCAAACACAACATCCATTCATTAAAGTGTGCAGTATTTCTTGGCAACTGGCTTTAAAAACACTAAGATCAATGTGGGGACTCATGAGCTCCAAACAATTTTTATCAAGACAGGCATCTGCATCACAGACTACAGGTATGTAGCCTGGCTGTATTACCTGCAACAACCGCTCCATAGCACCATCACTGCGCTCATCTGGCAGTCTGTCGCTCTAATTTGCATCCGATTACATGCCCACAGAGACAAACTCTCTTTAATGGGTAGCATCATCCTCTGCAGGTGGCACAGGAAGAAAATGTGAGTTGGGGACACAAAAACAATCTGCCTCCTAAAATACTCACTGGTCATTGGCTGATTGCTGGCCTGCTGGCATCCATTTGTGCTCTGAGATATCATTTTCAACCACTCAATCTCTCCTCATTAACATTAACTGCACCATTCCACAACGTGGACACATTAACCCAGTTATTTTCTTAATTACCACGACCAGACTTTTTTATTCTTGGCCTGCTGTCACCTGAAACCTTGCACAGTTGATCAGCCACTATGATACCTCTTCAAAATAAAGTAACCTCCAACAGTACACTCCATCTGCACTCTAATTGTGACATACAGCATTCTGTGTGAGTTACAATGTGCGCTTGGTGGTGTTTTTAACTCAACTAAATGCAGCCCACCTTCTGTCTAATCATGCAGGGGCGGGTTGTGGGTTGACGGTAGCATTGAGCAGGAGAACAATCTATATCAGTCATTAAAATGCAAATGTGTTTACCAAGTCTTGCTTTGATGCTGCACTAATAACAAGCAGGGGAGAACAATCATGAATCAAACTTGTGTAGCGACCTATTGAACGCACGCCGACGCCATGTAATGAAACAAGAGCTGAAATAAGAGCAGTTTCGACAGTCAATACAAAATCCTGTCATTATCTCAAAATGTGAAACAGGGAATTAGGCAGCACGAGACGACGCTGGCACAACTCCAAAGCTGCATTTCAAAGGAAACCTAGATTCCATGTCCCAAATTAAAGACTATTGCAAGTGAGACGGATCGGAAAGCTGGTGTGCTCTGTAAATAAACATGGCTGAAAGCACAGCACCTGTTTATGCATTGTAATCCAATGCAGCTGGATAGACTTTGCAGGGGAGCCATGTAGGCTCCCTTGCTGGCTGTGTCAAGTAAGGTATAGAAATAATAACACATCAGCTTTCCTAAATGAATGCTTATGTAATTCAAAGGCCTCCTCTCTAAACCAGTGGTTTCCAGCCATTATTATAAAGTGACCCTTTAAAATGAAACTGAAATTTATCACAGGTTTCACATGTGCATGTGCGAGCTGAGAGCAGCTCATCTTAAGGGTGGGTTAAGACCTGGAAAGTGTCACCGGGCTCAAACTGCAACGGTTTAAAAATCTGAACCCATTTAAGATTTCACTCTAGTACTACAGCAAAGCTCTGTAGTATACTCACTGTCTCTACTGTAATGTGCCATTATGATAGACAAAAGAGGCAATCTTAATACCTTCATTCATCTCTGATCTCTCATTAAGTACCTAATTGACCGTGATGTCTTCCTTCCCCTATTGGCTAGTGATCTGTGAACATGTGGATAACTATTGAGCAACACGCCCAGACCTAAATAAATAAACTCCAGATGAGCACAGAAAAGCAAAGGAAGGTTTCGGTCCCTCCCTCTGAACAGAGCCAATTAGAGAAACCACTGTTTGGCTGAGACCGCAGTTGCAACAAGAGAACAATGAAATTGAAGCCATAAAAAATATCATAGAGGAGAATGAGAAACCTTTGGATGGAGCTTGCAGATGTAATACTTGTTCGCAAAAGAGGGTGTAAAATACATTACGACCATTGTGTGACTATGATGTAGGGACTGTATGCTGTGTGTACTGCTCTTTTTGGTACAAGTTGGATAAGTACTACGGCCAGTAAGTTCCATGCAACCCTCCCTACCTGCTACATCCTCAGGCTTTTAGTTTAGCAATAAATTACTTTCCTGAATTTTGAATTTTATTGACTTTTGCCAGAAAATTACTTTAAAAAAATCAGTAATGTTGATTGGTTTTGGTTTTGAGCCCCACAGGCTGTAAACTTTCAGATTTGGTGGCACCAAATCTTTATCTTGCCTAAGGCACCAAAATGGGCTAGATCCAGCCCTGACAGCGCTGTCTGCACAGCAGGAGAGACGCTTAGAGAAGCTAAACTATGAGCAGGAAACACACGCTACTTTAAATGACTGTATGGAAATCAGATTTTTTATTTTTTTTATTTATTTATTTTTTTTTTCATTTCAAATGTCAAAGAAACTGTTATTAATCATGTGGGAAAACATGAAACTCATGGCTGCTAACAGGACTTCAGTGTGGTGCTGAACTGAAAAAAAGGAACAAATAACTTCAGTGAAATCTTCGTATTGAACAGCCAAATTAGACTCACTTGACTGACAACATTCCAGTTTTAAACTCCAGTAAGAATCTAGTACAAATTCTACAACATTCAATTACCATCTTGACAGTTGCCACATGAGTATATTGACAAATACCAAGCTTGTAACTTTGATTGTTGAAATGAAATCCCTGCAGCCAGGACTGGTTTTGTGACAGATCAATGTGATTGTGATTCTACAAACAAAAGATCTGTTTTTTAAAACAGATTTCTTTTGGTTGTTTTTTACGATTTCAACACCGATTTGTGGTTCATAATGTAGCATTTTCGTGACAAAAATAGGGGGGCGTCCCACAGACACATGGATTGTGATTTGACTGTGTGTATCTTTGCATGCATCAGAGACACAGTGCATGAACCTATCAACATAGCTGCTTCACTGTCAACACATCACACCACTATGAATTGACATGAGGAAGCTTTCGCATGTGTCAAGGAAAAGAAACTGTTCAAAAAATGCAGTGGCTGCCCTGAGAGTCTCTGTGGCAACACAAAAGCCATTTGGGGCTCCAAAATATCCACTCAATCAAACAATCTCTTTCTCTTGGAATCCTGAAAAGAGTTAGCAACCCACTTTTAAGCTTAGTCAATCTGAAGAAAAGGGATCAAGAAAAGAAAAGAGAAGGGTAACATGAGAGAGTGAGGACAAGGAAGTAATAGATGAGTGAGGGAGACAGAGGGAACAAGTGAGAGACAGAAAAGGAGGAGGCTCATCTTTTGCAAATCGTATCATCTCTGGGAAAGCGGACAGAAAGATAGAGATGAGCATTACTACTAATCTCCGATCCGCAGCTTGAAAAGAAGTCTTACTTTCATTTGCCACTGACAAGCTCCCTCTTGTGATCTCTGTGGATGACAAAAGTGCTCAATGAACAGATTACATAGTGTATTTACTGTCCTACAGTATGCAGTAAATCACAAGTACCAAAGCTCCTTTCTTGATTGTAATGAACTCAATTTAAGTTATTCTCTGAATGTTTTTAAATATGAAAGCTCTGGAAAAAAAAGGCATTTTTTTATAGAAAGTGATGGCAATTGCTAGACTGTGAAATTTAAACTAATCTCAGATAGGATTATTATCTCTGATCAGCCTTGCATCAGGGACAATACTTGATACTGCTCTGTTTCAGATCAAATCTAATAAGCTTAAAGGTAAGTATAGGGCTTAGTATTCATTTGTGGATAGAAAAGCCCATTCTGTACATAGTTCACTTGTAATATGATAAGGAGATATTGTTGGGGGATTAGGTTATCTCCCAGGAGATCTATTAGTGGATAAATCCTACTGGCTGCTTTATGAATCATTACCTTACTGGTTACCATCTGAAATGCACATGCTCTCCCTTCAACTACCAACACAGTGACCACACACACATGCATGCACCCTCATGCAAAGCATACACATGCTTACTGACAGCATGCATGTTGCAAATTAAACTTCAAGATGGAAAAAAAAAATGTAAAAAACAAACAGTGCACAAAGTGGTGCACTACTGAGAAGATCACTTAAGGCGTGACTCAGTGTCAGTGAAAATACTGATGAGACGATCAGAGGATTGACATCCTGAGTCCACGACACAGTGCAGCATATCTATAGCCTTGTGTGGGATGATAGCCAGTAAGGAAGCTGCAATGGCTGTAAATCCTGTAGTAATGGCTAAAGTGACATTAACACACAGGGACTACCGATGTTCTTCTTAGAGGGGAAAACAGTTTCAGTCAAACTGGCTCCAGCAGAGTGCTTTTTGGCTATTAGCACAATAACCAAAATGGAGGGCTTTAACAGCATGGAAATGGGCGAGCAATCGGTAGAATGATTCTCCGAAGAATGCCACAAAGTCTAAACCATTATAGACACATTGGCACTATGTATCATTAGTCAGGCCCTTATATTACACATTTAGCTCAGCCAACATCCTGTACTATAGTCACGACTGTGATATTAAGCAAAAAAAAACAAAAAAAAACCCTGAACAGTATTCCTGAACAGAGCCTTAAGGGGGAGACAGGTGAAATTCAATCCACTTTTTTTTCTACCTGTTAGAAATCTATTAGAGGCCAATAAGGATGCTGAAGGGAAGAGGTTTGAGATATTTGGGGTCAGCCTCTGAGGTTAATTGTTGAGTCGTCTGTCTGGTCAGTGAGGGGATCACTGTGTGAAACCAATCCTGAAGGCAGGGGATGAGGGCTGAGTGCGGATGGCATCCTGGAGATTAGAGCAGTTGATGGGAGAAGCAGGGGGAGAGTGAAAGAAAGCCAGAGAAAGGAAGAGGAGGGAAACATGAACCCATAGACCTAAAATCAACCCTTTCACAACACTGCCAATGCTAAGTGGGTTTAAACATACACTTGATGCGCATGAGAGTGGTTGTGTGTAGCCAACAAGGTCACTGAGGCCAGTTTTACTTACATTTAAAGTGTATGGTGTTGTTTAACCTTTGTGTCAAGTAGAGACAGAACAGAGATGTTAATAGTATCAAAAATAAGTACTCCACTGCAAGACTTGGAAAAAAAACACAAGGCCCACACACAAGACAACCAGCACCACCCACTCTCTCTCCTCATTGAGGTAATTAAAGAGAATCTGCTAAAGACAGGAGACAAACTGATTAAAGTCCAGCTAAATCACATCCTCCGTAACCTCAAGGAACTCTCACGCCATTACTGCAGCCCCTATTTTCTTTGTTATTTTAGAATAAACAGTAATAAAAAAATAACAACAGAGTACAAACTAACAGGCACTGTTTCCAATGAGGATTTTTTTTTTTACTTTGTTCTGATGAAGGTCAAATTATACTGTAACATGTACGCTGTGGAAGGGTGATGATATATATTTGGCTGTCTGTTCAGATGTACAGTGAAAAGACATGGCCCTCCTGTGGGCATCGCTCCAGATCTCTCTGGCCGCCTCCACGCCAGTCCCATTTCACAACTTGTTCCACATCTGTGACACATAAACACACACACACGCTCTCTCGTATACGTGAATGTATCGAGGCGCTCTTCTCTCAGACACTCACACATACAGAATGTCCCTCATCACCTTGCTCAGAGATGAATGAGTTCGCCACTGTCCTCAATCATTTTAATCACTTCGATGGAAAATGCCTCATTCAGGCCTATCGTTCTGTGCAGCCTTGCAGCTATCTCATGTGTACACACTCCTGCATTACCGAAAACAGCCTGTCACATAGACACACAAACAAAAACAATGACTGTAACTCTCAACTGACACTAGAACACTGGGTAACCCTGTATTACCTTTACAGGCTAATAACTAAATGCCTCAAGAAAATTATTATTTCGAATGAATGAATGAATGAATCAATGAATGAAAGTTTATTTTGAACGATAAAATGCAACTACTAGTCACATAAAAAAATTAGCAGCTTGCCACTAGCCTGTAATTTATAATAAGTAAGCTAGTTCAAAGGCCAATTACGAGAGTTGTTGTTCGACTTTGACTTTAAAAGAAGTATTCTCTAGTGTTCAAACAATTCTCACTGTACCTCATTTTTGTTTCTTATGACCAGTATAAAAAATGCAACATAATTTAAGATTTACAGAGCTCCATCCTGAAATAGAATATATCCTAATTCTACTTTGAGCTACCTAAGCTAAGTATAGCTGGGTATTATACTCAAATATGGAAGACAGACCCTTCTTTTCATTAAATCAAAGATTAAACAATAATATTATGAGTGCATAAATCAATTAACCCCAAATATGGATACATTTGTATTGTATTTCAACAAATTGTACTGTAACAGAAAACAGCAATCATTCCTGTAATTGATATTAATGATTTTTGTATTGCTAGAAGGCTTAAACCGGGGGCAGCTTGAATTGTTTAAAGTGCAAATATTTCATTTGTAACCATGACAACTGAAACCACTGTAATACAAATATTGGACTTACAATTCAAATTATTATTTTTGTAACGGTATTGTTAAGTCTCTGTGGAACACACAAAAGAGAGGAGGGGTTATTCATTATTTTCATGGGACATAAGGTGTAAGGTAAGAGCACTGCCATCAGAGTCGGATGCTTTTCTGATATCTATGTTCTGTCATGATAGTTCGTATGTTTCAACTGGAGGTCAAGTTGCAGGTGCTTGTTTTCACATACACTTGATTTTGTGTTATTTTAAAGGGTAGATTCAAAGGCTTAAAAATGTATTAATGGCACTGAGAGCATTGAGCTTCAACCAGTTTGTCTGCAGGCCTGAGAGAAAGCAACAAAAACAACTACAACAACAGCAGCAACAAAAACAACAGCTAAAACAACAACTAAAACAACAAGTTACACTTGAGGCTCCAGAGTGGAGGTGGGTGTTGATCAGGTGGCTCTAAGTTTTTAAGTGGGTGATTACAGACTGTTCCTCAAGCAGTAGATGCATTGTGATTTCTTTCAGGATTAAGCTTGTGAAACTGTACAACTCCTGAAATATATGCATTAATGACCACTCTCATAAATTAAAATTATTTAGTTGATCCTTACAGAAGAACAGGTTTGGTACTGTCTTGTTCAAAATAACAATGTTGCCTTTACCAATTCAGTTGAAAGTCTTCTTCAAGCCCATCCATTTTAATGAATAAAAATTTTAGAGAAAAATAAAATCTGATGAAGGTCTGTCGATCGAAACGTTGTCTAATAAAGATTTTTGTGGCATGAAGCAAGTGTGCAGGCACCATTTTTACTTTTTGACAAGATAACCTGATGGTCTTGCACCTCCGTGATGTGTACATAAGTTCTTCTTTCATCCGAGAAAAATAAAATCGGCGTTGTCGCATTGATGAAAAGACTATCACTATAGGCATTAAAGGGATACACAGTGTAAAAAAAGTCAGAAAGTCATATTACACTGGAAATGTAATTTTAACCAGTCTTTAAAAGATCTGATTGTACACGAAACTGTAGGAGTAGGCCAATGAAGCATATGCAAATAGAATCATATTTCAGATAAAGCATCGGGACCTTGCTCACAGAAGGTTTAAGAATATGACCACTAGATCAAACAAGCCCGAGGCATCATAACCTCTGCTGTACTATCCAGCTCAAAAATGCTTCTAGAGCGCACTCAGCAAACAGAGTGCATAAAAACTGCAGTCAGTCAAAGTGCTTGAGTTCCTCTTCATTGTGCTACATCACCTCTGCATAAAAAACATGGTTCTCAGTCACACTGATCAGTGCTGTGATCTGCTCCTCTGTGCTGAGATCTTATCTGACAACAATTTTACACAAGAAGCACATCTCCAATAGGTTAGTGTTTTGATGATGTCATCAGTACGGTGTTGCTGTGCAACGGCACCTCGTCACTAATAAGCTGTGGCAGCACCGAACACGTGTCCCCCAAATTAGTGCTTCACAACCTCAAGTTGTGAAATGGGAGGAGCTGCTAGCTCTAAAGACATTTTTCTTGCACTGGAAATTAGCATTTAGGAGATGTATTTACAAAAAAATCATTTAAACAATATATACATTCAGTTTTCAAAAGGCATACTTATAACATGGAAAACAAAAAGTTGTCAGTGCCATTCAGTTTTAAACATTTCATGTTCTGTTTTCAACTTTCCTTACTTTTAAGCAAGCCATGTCTTCTCACTGCCACGTCTCTCTTCCAGTAAACAATTGATTTGATTTTCTAATTTTAGAGACGCTATTACGCATGGTAAACGATGGCTGTATTAACTGGACTAGCTGCAGTCTGTAGCCACGACCTTTAGGAGAGAAAAAACAACAACAACGTTCCATGAAGATTTTTACATTTTCTCATTCATTTACATTAGTCGCAGGTCCAGCTAGAACTTGGTCTGTGCCCTGACTGCAGCCCACCATCTGGTGATGATGGCTATAGATTTATGTTATGGCCATCTGTTATAAATATTCAAACTTTATATCTGAGGAGTCTGTATTTGTTTTTTGTTTTTTTCCTGGGACGTGCTCCAAATGCTACAGTACCAATAAGCATCAGCAGCTGTTGCTATGGAGGAGATCCTAGTCAGAGGTGTGAATCAGAGCTGTAGTTTATTCAGATTATATCTTCATTGTCGCAACTCAGAACAAAAGACTAAACCATAGTTGTGTAAGTCATCTGATACTGATTTGATTTGATTAAAAATTAATTACCAAGTCTCTGTTATCAGGTCCGGGAGCAGAACTTGTTGTACCACAGAATATTAGAAGCAGTGACTGGATGGTTCCTATCATAAAGCTTCCTGGAAGCTGTATTAGACTTATTTACATACAATATATATACACGGCTCGTACCTTTCACCAATTAGAACAAGCAGATATCAACTAATGGCACTGCAGATCTTTTGTACTAATGAATAAACTTGCCCATTCGAGCCTCAGACATGCTCCATCTATAATTCACATACTGAAAATGCAGAAAATGAGTCAGACCTTTATGATACATGAGAAGACTTGATAAAGTGTTCTTCTATAAACTGGTGTTATTTTTTACTGTATGTTTCTATTATTGTAATTTAAGATGTAATGGTACAGGAAAGAAAAGAGAAAAAAAACATATTAAAAGTCACTACCTTCCACTCAGGAGGCTTTGGTTAGGTTTCTCAGGAGAAAAACCCAAAACATTTTATTACAATTATACCTATTAATTTTCCTTAAAATTTCAATTTAAACATTAATTTACTTCAAAAAGCTAGTTACATGCAGTCAGTGCACACCTGTCTAAGTACTGAAAACTGCACTTCAATATGGACAAAAAAAATAACACTTTTGACAAGAAGTCCAAGTGAAAAGGGTAAAAGTAACTTTGATTTTTAAAAGTTCTCCATTATGCAAAGATTTTAATAAAAAGAAAAACCCACTTATGCACTCACATACTTTTTATCAAGCGTTTTTGAAAGAACAAGATAATATGCAAAAAAACTCAAGAGGAGTTCATATAAAATGAATGTTCTTACCACCTGCACAGGGTACCCTTGAAAATCACACACACAAAAAAAAATAATAATAAAAGAAGGCAACAGAGAAAGAGACACTGTATACGGTTTTTGTAATTCCTACCCATGTTCTTAAGTTAGGATGGAAAGCTGCAAGGCATCAAGGCAAAAGCCCAGGGATCAACCATAAGTCTTCATCACAGAAAGTGAATTCAAGGTCAGCTGCTAGTTCAGGTGCAGATGTGTCTCACACATCCCTGTTCCTGCTAAATGACAAGGCTTAGACCCACCAGCAATATACAGTCTGTATGCTTGTATGTCTGTGTGACAAAGAGAAAAACAGTGAGAAGAGAGAAGGAGAAATAGATGGATTAGAAACATTTTTGTTTCCAGACCATTTTTATTTTATGTCTCAGCGTCTCTGGCTGTCACCATAAGCTTCTTTGTACTGGCCAGATGTCCTTCACAGTAAACTGATGCTGATCTCATGCAATCATGTTTGTGGAGAACAATCATCAACACAACCACTTGCACTTATGGACTACACCCTATCTATCTATGCTGCTAATTGGGGGTTAATTGTCAAAAAACCCACACAGGCATTACCGTCTCACTCACTGTAAATTAGCCTTGGCTATGACAGCTATGAGGATAGTTAGGAGTGCCCTATTTGCCATGACATATTACTGGTTTGATGCACAGGAAAGGGGTAATGATCCATATACAACACAAACAATGCATGTGTGAATGTAGTAGGATGCGTGTACAAATCAGTTAACATTATTGTCTCTTTGTCAAATCAGTTATAGTAGTCTGTACTATTTTGCGTGGATACATGGGATTGCATTAAAGACGCGCATAAGACAAATAAATATTTCTAGAGTGTTGACTGTTATAGCCCTAAACCTAGCAAGTTACAGGAAATACTAGTGGCAGGTAATTGATTGGTCCAACTGAGAAAACAGTCAATTATTTCCAGGGTACATTTATTGACCTGTAGGCAGAGGTGGTTTGTTATGTGCCATGGCATTTGTTTGGCTTGCTCAATAATTGTGGCACATTGTTCACCTAAGAAATCAAGAATATTAATATTGTCACTGTTGTCATATCAAGTTCATACATTGCTCAAATGCTATATATTTTGACTGTTTCATAACAGAGAAATAGCTAAATATTCCTGCCAGTTAAGACTTCAGAGAGGGAAGCTAGTATTGGAAATAACAACAAAAAAAAAAAAAGTATTTTTAAATTCAATAAGTTTATCAAGGTCTTCTGAATAGTGGATCAGCAGTACCAGTATTTTTGTTTCCTGAGTGCTAGAATGAAGAGCATGGAGTATAGAGTTACAACCTTCTCAGCAAATGTCATCAGCAAAGAATATCCTCTAAAAGCTGAAATTCAACAGTGTGTTTTGACAATACTGTCTCAGCCTTGACTGGCAGAGAATGCCAGCCAATCCGCATTTGAAATGCGACAAGGAAAAACAAAGCCTGTCAGAATGAGTTGGAGAGATGTCTACTGAGAGCCACATGTGGTGAGAAACAGAGTTGGGGGAGAGAGAGAGGGAGAGAGGGAGAGAGAGAGAGTACAAACCGTTACTTCTCTACATGACTCTGTCCCTGAGACACACATCATGCTGCTCCCCCCACAGTGGGTGACGCTGACAGGATACTGTACGTGCAGCATTCCCCCTCTGCGTGATTGATGAGCCTCATTTTGCCAATTAATGGAGAATCCCCTGTTGACTACCATCAGATTGCCGTTTGTAACTGTTAGTGTTTCTGACTGTCACAGATTCATTTTAATTAGAGATCTCCTTCTTCCTCAGTCTTTGCTATTGTGCCTCAAATTTGCAGAACTGCATGCAC
>JAPZDX010000025.1:17687512-17705859 GCA_029783625.1 Naso annulatus
ACACTGTCATTGTTTCAACACTTAGCTGTGCAACACAGATTAAAGTGTTACCTAAACTACTAAAGCTACTAAAAACCTCAGCAAATCATCACATTCCGCAATTTCTATCTCTTGCATGAAAACAGCCCTACGGCTAATTTCTTGGGAGATTTAAAAAAAACAAAAAAAACAAAATGTCTTTGGTGACAGCCTTCAGACAAGAGGGTTAAATGTAGACAAACTGATGTATATATGAAAATACACAAATGCCCTACTCTAACATACAGACCCACAGCTGCTCTAAAGGCACTGAACAAAACGTGGTTCCAAACTCCTGGGGTCCTATTATGTATCATAAACATCAAGACAAAAACAGCATCGGACAAAGGAAATTTACACAAAATGTTAAACTGACTAGCGCACACATAAAGCAAAACTTTCCAGAGTTTTTGATATTATGACTACATCATTAACTGTATTGTTCCATTATACTCGATGAATGAAATGCAGATCAAACACCGCAGGGAGCAGAATGAAAGAACAAACAAGCACACACTTTTCATCATTTAACTGCTTCCTTCCCGTGCATCCATGTGTCTCCATTTCAAAACATAGTCATTCATGAAAATATCTAAGTACAGTCAATGTTACTTTGATAATATAGCATTAGCAAATCTGCTACTTGTAAAATCAAGGGAAATAAATCACTATGTCATAAGGATTATGAACATAATGTAAAACGGGGCACAGGTGGAGAATGAAACATTTATATTTTTGACAATGCTTTCCTAGTAGTGGCTACTTTGAACGAAGCCAGAACAAAAACAGATCTAGTTAAACCTACAACGTCTCCTTCCAGGCATCAAGACTCAGTCAGGTGGGATGGAGAGAGGGAGGAGAGAGGAGGAAGTGGGGTGTTTCAGGTCATGGCCAGCCAACTTCCTTCTGCCACGCTCTGGGGAGGAACTCCAGACAGTGAGGAAGAGCCATGCTGCAGTATATCCACACTCCTCCATTTCCTCTCACTCAAGCCTCTAGTTCCCAAAGGAGGCTGGGAATCAATACTGACATCGGGGGGCAGAGTAGCTTTCTTGCCTGCCTGCTCTGTCTCCAAGCTGCTGCCACCAGGGAGATCTCTGCATCAGTTTTTTTAATTACAGAATTTTAAGTTCTCTTCTTTGACTGGGAGCAGATTGTTAATGTGTTTGGAGGCTATTACTTTATACCACCCAATGTGCAAAGTCAGCCTTAATAAATCTCAGATAAAAGGAAGTAAAAATCAGGTTAAATGCTGTCTTACATAGCATATGGAAACACCTACTCACTTGTTCAATTACTCTTGCGTAATCCTTAATAATGCCAGGCACAAACCAAGGAGACGATACGTACCGCTTTCCTGTTTTTTTTTGTTTTTTTTTTCTTTCCCAATAGCCTCAAGGTATTGAGTGATTTCCACCATTGATCAAACCTATACAGTGAGGACCTTTGCTCTTCGAAAGGGCATTCAAGAAAGTGCAGAGACATGGCTAATTCAATTTGGGAGCAGAGATGCTTGGGTTTAAGTGAAACACTCTGTTATCGAAACAGGAGAGGTGCCATGAGAGGAGATAGTGCACGGACGGTTGTGTGGATAGGCTGGTGGCCGGTCAAGAGATGAAATCAGGGATAGGCGATAAGTTGGTGTGAGGGGCTAGAGCCCCTATTAAAGTCCCCCAAGGGACAGACAGCGGTGGCAGAGCGCAGTAAAAATAGCCATGGGCGTGATTTTACTCTCGGGACCCAAGGAGGAGTGAAAAGGGAGATCTGATCAACATCTCACAGCGAGGCAGCCAGATCCATTCCCCAAGTTCCCTTGGGTGCCACCTATCACGCAAAGTGACTTAAACTGCTTACCACTGCCAGGCAGAACACAAACAGCACACACTGCTGTCGACAAACGCTACATACAATGCTGGAATACATGTGTGTTTGAGGAGCATGTTTAAAGCATGAAATACAGCGAGTTGTGAAAATGGCCACAATAAAAAGGATATCGACATCTTTTCCACAAACTTATCTTGTTGGTCATCTGTTTTGGGGAAGTTCTCGATGTCGTTCTCAAGCCTCTGAATGTGACGTTCCATGGTGGTCAAACTGCCTTTTAAGATCTCTGCAGACACTGTGCAAAAAAAATAAAATAAAATAAACAAGAAGTACATAATTAATTTTTAAGCAACCACAATTAAGAGTCATACTGGGCTTACTGACAGGTTTCCAATGATGGGACATAATGAAAACACACAGATCCCTGTTAATTTTGCTGAAGTTTAAATAAACTGACTGCATCTAGTGCCATACTGATTCCTGCATTATCTACTTGTGTGTGGCCTAGAAAGCAAGCAGTTGTAAATGTGTGTGTACAGTGTGCGTGTGGCTCATTAATCAGTCAGTAATCACTGTTTGCAGAGTTGCTGTGGAATCCACAGTATTTAGATCAGGCCTTTCAAGTGGAGACTTCAAACAGAGAAGTAGCGTCTTCGGGGATCAGACAGGACAGGAGCAGGGATGCAGAACCATGTTTAAGTTGCTATTTAGGTTTAATGTTATTGACACAAAAACACACAGTTGTACTCGTACACACAAACATACACTTACATAGGTTAAAAAAAAAACTATCTGACCAAACAAGGAGAAAGGTCATACAGAAGTTAAATGATAAGTTATATGCATAAACACAGTCAATAAAATGTTTCTTGATGTCAGAATTTATCATCGCATTTCAAGTATTAAAATTCCTGCAGCACATTTTATTTAATTTCATGGACTTTGTCATTTCACTGCAATATTAACTTAATTCAGCACATGGTACTTGACTGAAAGACTTTCAGTTTTTACTACAACATGCAACTTATTTTCAATTTAACAACTTTTGAAATTCTGTTACAGCAAGAGCCCTTGGCCTTTTATGGCACAAAACTGAAAGTTTAGACAAAAGGTGGAAATACGAAAAAAGCAAGAAAGTTGTCAAGAATGGGGAGACAGCTGAAAAAGCCTAAAGAATTTTTTGTTAACCCTTATGATCAAAGTCAAGTCCATCTTTTGAAAAATCCCAACCAAACACCATCAAGCATGCAGAACATTTGGTGCGTGCTGTTTTGCAGCTGGTTTCTTTGATTGGTTTCAAACACTGATTGATAACTAAGCCAGGCACCAAGAAGGACAGCCCTCTTCACCAACATATTTTATTGAACCTGCACTACCTTCATATCTGCAAGGTTAGTCCCTTCACTAGACCGTAATTGAAGTGCTGAGGGAGTGAGGAGAGTGGTAATGGACAAGCTGTCAAGAGATGCGGCCTCAGTGACATAAGGGTCAACCTTGTCTTGCTTTACATCATTCCATAGCCTGGATTTGCTCTTTTTCTCATTTTCTGACAATAAGATTGGACTGCACGATTGTGGGTCACACGTACTCCCTGCACACTGAAACAACCTTCAGTCCAAATAAAAAGGCATCTGATGTGCAATCCCACTAGAAAGCACACACAAACAGACACATTCATGGATGCACACAGGCTGTCTGCTGTTAGCAGTCTAGAAGCATTACAGTAAGAGTAAGGAGTGAGGTCACTGTAATTATTAGACTTTGCAGCTAGCTGACTGGCTGGATGGATCCAGTGACTGGGAGTTTCACAATCCCTCCTCTTCAATTTCCACAGAACTGACTCCTGGGAGTGACAGTGAGAAAACCACACTATCACATAGTCTGTTTCTCCACTGATGGGGCCTCTGAGATACACATGCTCTTGTCACTGTGCTCTCATCCTCACTAATGGTGAAAAGAGAAAATGAACAGCATGGTAGGTGGACAGATGGATGCAAGAAAGAGAAACAACTATTTCACATGCATGTGTCGAGCCATGGGAAGGTCTTTGTCATTCCTTGTAGCTTTTTGTAGCTGCTTGGGCCATGAGTGATAGTACTGAGTAATAATTTGGCTTGAACGCTGATCATTGTAACCCCGGTGGCTATAAAACGGTGGCTCAAGCTAACTGTGATGGTGTTTCAGGGGAGCCATTTACAGGATCAGAGTGAAGCCATGGGACTACAACAGAGACTATTGTTTACATGGGAATTACTGATCACTGAGACAAACGGGCACACATTGAGGTGGCAGCTGGAGCATATGAAATGTTTTGGTCTTCATACAATACAAACATTTATATTTATATCGAGGGCATGGCTATATATATATATATATGTGTTGTAAAAAATACTTAAACATCAATCGTACAATCTTGTCTTTGCTATAATAATCTGGTGTCTCAAGAATGTAGCACGGATTCTTTTGGGATATCATTAGTGAAATTATCACAACTATAATGCCGCTATTTTCAGGGTACAACACATCTCAGCACTGGTATCTTCTGAATACAGATTTCAAGTGGATCAGAGGAGAAACCGAGGGGATAGAGGAGGTTGTGTATTCCGTCTTTCCAGACAGAGAGGATTTATAAAACATGTAAAATTATTCTAATGACTGCTGTCAGCAAGGCCTTCTAGTATCTTTCAATGACACAGAAAAATATCTCTGTCTCCAGGTTTCTAAGCCAACACATGCACACCATTTCTTCCTAGGTAATTCCTTTATGCCATAAAAAAAAAACAAAAAAAACAAAAACATGTCCTATCTGCTATATGCTTTAGTTAGAAACGTTCCTGTCAAACAACAGAAATAACTGCCGTTGAGTGATGCATGGGGGGCACAAAAAGAGAAGAGGAAAGACAAACTCCTGTGAAAGACAAGAAGTTAACTTTTGTAAATGACAGAAAACATAAACACATTCTTTGTGGCCAACATCCTTCAGTTATTGATATGAGCTCTGTAATACTGGCCCTTAAGGTATTACTCATCCTACGAACAAAAGACAGGCATAACGTATTTCATTAAGCTTTGCCCCGTTTCCTTCAAATAAACTGCCTGGGAAAAATACTGTGTGGCTCAGGACACCAAATCAACCGCTATAATGTGAAGATGTCAACTTTATATGCAGTCATTTGTTGAAGGGGGCAATTTTCATTTTGATTTATAGACAAATAATACCAATCTTTCATGCAGTGCTCATGCAATGCCACCAAAGGTTACGAAGAAAATTGAGATTTATTTTAAACGTTGCTGCCAACATAGAATAAAAGATCAAGTTTTAAATAATCCAAACACTTGTGAAAACAAAGACAAATGCAACATAAAACTAAAGGAGAAGGTCATTCATAGATGCATTCATCACCATAGCCAAGTAAATGCATGTTTGCAAGTGTGTAGAAAGGGAGATGAGGAGGAGAAAAAGACAAACAAACTCAGGCAGTGGAAATATGCTAACTATATACCTTTAAATATACAGGTATAATGTTTAAGGATGGTCTGACATGACAAATGTGGTAAGAGAAATTAATTTATCATATTGTTTTATAATAAACATGGTGGTGGACCATCTGAAGAGTTTGTGTTCCACGTGATCAATACATTGGCCTGCTAGGGTAAGAAGGGAGAATGGCTGAATTTTTGGAACTTTGATTACTGCAATTATTAACAATTGACGCCATAATAATAAATGTCAGCTCAAATAATTGAGGCATGTACACATTAAAGTAAGGAAGAAAGCAAACAGAGAATAGAAAAGTCTGTAAAAGATTTTGTTCAAAATGTATCAATAGTTGTTGACATATTTAAATCTGGGTGGAAGTGGTTCATCAACCAACTGACCTGCCAACCAGTTTAAACTTTTTCAACTAGAGCCACAAATTTACAGTTTATGGCTCCAGTTAGGGTTAGTTTCAACAGAAAGCTGCTAAACTGTTTACTTCCTGTTGCTGCTAACCCTCAGCAAGGTAATCCAGACCCGTAATTCACTTTGCAAATTAATTCCCTTTGTGAAAAGGGCTCTACGGGGGATTCTTTGCCGAATTTGAATCCTGGTAGGCGTGGTATCGGGTTAAGTGTATAACAATAACGTTTGATAATAATAATGTTTGACTTCTGTCTCTGCAATTCTAAAGACGACCCTTGGTGCCAAACCGAATCTCAGCGAAAACTGAGCTGAGTGGAAGGAGGGCATAGCCAGGCTAGCTAACTCAAACCACAACCACAATATGAGGAAGCCGTGGTTTCACCTCTTAAACTATGCTACAAACACTTGAATTTGTCTTACCAGATTGTCGTCATATTCTACTTGCTTTGGGTGCACTTTGGAGTGTTTAAATGGAGTTTGGTAGGGGCTAGCAGGCATTAGCGGTGAAACCTTGAGACAGCGAAACTCTGTACTGCACGCGGTGAGTTGACAATGGTCTCCACCAACAGGAATAGGACTGGGTAGGTAAAAAATTAGGCCCAATGTCAAATGATCAGAAATATCCCTTTAATCTTTTGCAGATTATCAAGGTTTATTATTACTACTAATAAATACATCTCAGATTTACTTGTGCATTACAAAGCATCCGGACCCCTCAGGTCACCTGGGACAGGTTTATTCAGTGTTCCCAAGATCAAAACAAAGCAAGGCGAAGCAACTTAGAACAAGCATCCTGAATACCTGAAGTCGCCAACAACTGTCAGCTCATTCAAATCAGGGCTTGAAACATTACTGTTTACTGTTGCTTTTCAACAATTTAGATATAAAAGTTAATTTTAATTTGTAGATATTTTTCTAGTTAGTTTTCTTGCTTGTCATTTTATAATTTTATATGCCAATTCTTTTTCTCATTGATGAAATATCTGTAACTTTTTTTTTAAATTGTCTTTTCAATGTAATTTCTATGAAGCTTTAAATCTGTTGCTTTTTTTCCAAACTTTTATTTCAAGCCAGTTTACATCACAAAACCTTTTTTGGCCAAGCGAACAGAGTATAATGTTTCCAACATCAGCCTCTGTGCATATAAAGCATAGGGTGAAAAAAAAAAAAAAAGGACGACCTTCAGGGGTCTCTACATGTGACCAGATACACATAATGTCTGCCAAAGGGCAAATTCATCACATCAAAGCAAACTGATTATTGATCAGCAGGGATGATGCCAAGACAATGATGGATCTTTGTTCTGTTAAGGAACGTTTTGTACAAATTAAGAGTTATTTTTTAAAATGACACTGAAGCACAGTTTTTCCAAACAGACATTGTGCTTTGTCTTTTTTCATTCAGTTGTTGGTGGCACCAGAATGTGAATTGGAGATGAAGTGGGAGGCAGACTAGAGTACAGCAGAGGAAAGAGACAAAAGGAGAAAAACAACTATATGTTCCCCTTTCAGCAGGAATAAAAGCAGCTCCAGTTGCAGGAGTGAAAGTAATATTGTTGTGGTGACAAAGCAGTCACATTGTTCTTCTGATTACCCCGGATCATGTGATGTTTAAAAACAGCAGGTAGGAGAAAGTGGCAAATGAGGAAATTTAACGGACAGCATAAACAAAGGAGGTGGAGGAAGCCTCCACCTGTCACAGCATTAACTGTAAATACAGTATTGTGGTTTGTCAGCCTGTTTAGGTTCCCAGTGTTGTGCTTTAATGGAGAAACAAAAAGCAAGTTATTTATCTATTCATTAAATTAAATTAAATGCACCACTTTTGTTCCCTTATAATTAAACACATATAGAAGAATTATGATGTTACATCATACCAGAAAATAGATCATGTCGTTGGCAGACAATGTAATTAATTTTACTCAGAGAGGACACAAATCCACACTGTGCACAAACAATCACAATCACAATTTTCCATCAATTTTGCGCTAATTGCTCACACATAAAGGGGTAAATCCTTTTTCCTTTTGCTCTATTTCCTTTTTTTAATTTGCATTTTATTTAAACCCTCCCTGTTAAAGTACTGTTATCATAATTAAGGATTTAGTTTCTGATTAGAGCTTATGCCACCCCCCACCCCCATCCCTCCATCCCCACCCCAAGAGCAAAACCATAAGGTTAAAATATGTAATGGTTAATCTGCAAATGACTACTGCAGCAATGATCACAGGCTATGGTCTTTTTCAATAAATCAAGATGCTATTAATATTAGGGAGGGAATTATTATGTAGAATTTAATGCTGCACTGATGTGAGCGACAACTGATGAAAGTCCCTTATGTGAAATTACTTTATACCACAATAGAAAACATACATTACTTACAGCACATTAGCAGTGCTATCAAATTAATTACTCCTACATTCATTATTACAGCTACACTGCATTATAGCCCATCCATAATGCCGTATTTACTATATGTCCTTCTCAGCCAACACGATCTAAAAAAACACTGTGCTGAAAAAAACCCTCAATTGCGTTTTCTTTGGGGTCAACCAATATTCTAAAACTACCGCTTTTATAAAGGAAAAGACTGGAGCACATGGGCATTAACCCAAGAAGAATAACAACATAATTTTGGAATTACAACATTTTCAGGGACATGTGGGCTAGTGCCAATGAGCAAAAGTGCAGCCAGACACTGAAAAACCACACTTTACTGTACACGACACTCTGGAAGGAGGCCTTGTTTACAATGGGGTCCATGTCTGTGAGACTTTATTGCTTTCGGCAGCCATCAGAGCTAAAGCCCAGAGCAAGATCTCTGGAGGAATTACAAATGGAGTCAATTACAGTACATTTTGATGCATGAGAAAGTTTAGACATTGACCTGGGGTGATGACAATTCCCCAGGAAGTGCTGAGGAAATCAGTCAGGATGATGTGCTGGCGCTATACGTGAGTCTCTGCCCTCTACAATAAAAGAAGTAAGGAACTCACAATGGTCTTTTACCTCCTCCCTTTTGACAATCAACAATCTGAATGTTTGTCATGCCCTTACTTGAAAACGGTCCACTCTCTTTCGCCAGACATTTTTTTTCTATTGTATTATAATAATACAATTCTAGTGTCACACAAACACAGCAGGTATGAGTTAGGACTAAAGAAGTGGGTGGTTGGAGACACTTTTTTTTGTCTTATGAGGGAAGGCATATTTTGCATGAAGATACGGACTGAAGATAAGTAGTCACGAATCGTTAGCCCTATCTCAACAGCGCTGGAGAAAGATCTGGCTGCACCTATTATCATTCTGCCATGGGGGAAAATGCATTTGCCTGTTTGTATTTCTTTAAACTAATCCTAATCATCTTGGGTGGTGCTAAGCCAGTGATACGACGATATTGTTCTGAGGGGGGCTTTAATGCTGAATTAAAGACTCGCACAATAGCAGGCTAATATCTACATCAAGTGAGTTGGACTAGGAGATGGCTGACCGTAGTCTGAGGTACCAAGTGTGTTGTCTGTTTTAATGTATGTTTGCCTAAAGCATTGGCAGTCTTGGTAGAATTTCTAAAATGAGTTAGCTGTTGAGCGAAGCAGATGGAGAAAGAGGATATGTTTGAGTAAAAAAAAAAGAAAGAAAGAAAAAAGTCTGCTCTGTCCTCATCAAGGTAAATTTAAAAAATGCTTCATCTTCATCTCTGGTATATTTACGAAAGCTACACTGGTGATTACAACAACTATTTAATTACAGCTAGCTAACGCATGCCAAGTTCCTAAATGACTGACAAATCTCAATTTAACAATTAATTATTGGGTACTATTCTAATTTAGGTCTTGCAGATACGAACTTTGAACAAGTAAAAACAAACAGCTACAATTTCAAAATAATAATACATGTTAATTAACAGACTTCTGTTAAATAACTCAAACCAGTGCATTTGCAGGAACAAGATGATTGAGGAGGCAGGGAAAGAACATGACTAGTGTGAGTGTAATCGACATGAGAGATGCTCAGCAATGGGGGTGTGGCAGTCATAATAGCCTGCAGAGGTTCACTCATGCCTCTAACCTCATTCACAACTTCAAAGTTGCACCTTATCAAATAGTCGAGGCTATTTCACCTGACACCTCCGAGGGACACACTTCAATTGACATTTCTAGATCTAAGAGACCCAAAACCGTACTTGACTTATTGACTTGCCTAGGATCTGCAAAATGCAGAGCCAAGAAATGGAAAATCATAGGGTACAAAGTATGTTGATGTAAAAATTCAATTCAGTTAGTATTTGGGCTTAAGAACTTTTGAAACAACTGTCTGTGTTTCCCATTATAAAAGCATCTACTAAATAAGCCAAGACACAATCCCAGCATCTCTATATTAAGGAAGTATAAAACATCAGTTAATATGCAGTAGCTACAATAATCTACTAACAGGTAGTAAGCAAGCCCAAGGGCATGCACACAAACGCACATACACACGCACATACACAGATGAGCACTCACACAAAGCAATTCTGCTTCGCAACATTAAACAACATGACCAATTAAATCTAACACACTTTAGAATTCCATTTCAAACATGTATGAAAGAGTGATGGTTCCCAAAATCAAGGTTGAAATCTAAACATCTCTGGCATGCAGTCATCTTCATTTATATTTCACTTAAATAGGCTTAAATATTCTGTGTGTAATTCATCTCTTGAAGGCAAGGGTTTATCTGCAGAGGAAACGACAAAAAGAAAGCCATTTGGTGAATTCTCACAGGTCATATAATTTATGACAATAATACAATTGTCCTTGTTGGCAAGACACACTTTTGTGCCATCATTATTCTCCAAGATGGGGTGTATTTAACATTTTTTTTGAGTATTTAGAAAAATAGGTAAAAAGACATTTTGCTTAAAACCACACTGACTGATCTGTTTGGCCACTTGAAGACAGTTAAAAGAAGCTGTAACCCCCCTTCTAACATGTAACTCCTTAACTCACTGGCTGAAGCTTCCTTGAAAGGTTATCAATTGATTCATCTTGCAGACACAGAACAACACTCATTCATTTAAACCAGTGTTCGTGACCACTTGTAACCAAATGTAAGTCAAATAATCGCCTTTTGGCTCAGTTTTGGCCTTTCAGCTTGTTAAATACTCTACTGCTTTTACCAGCTTGAGGCTGAGTTTGTCTGTCTGATGTTGCCACAGCTGCCTGCTGGAAACAAGGTTGATGAGAGCAGAGCTTTCAGACCAGAAAACCAAAACAATTGTCAAAAAAAATTTAATCATTTTGTGAAAATAACCGCAGGGTTTGGTGATTATTCTCTGTGGGTTGAGTGACCCTTTTTGATACCTTTTTTTTTAAACCATGAAAACTTGCTCCGCTTAATCCATCATCGCTGACCTGAAGTTGACCACAATATTTATACAAAGGAAACAAGAAAAAAGCTACCACTCAAGCATGTGTTTTTCTTTCTTTCTTTTTTTAAAGTCTAACTCCACAATTAATAGCGGCTGAAACCACATTTGATTATTAACTGATTATGATTCATCCATCTGGCTATTTTAAAAATTTCTGTTTGCCTTAGTAGTGGCAGAAATTTAAAACATATGTACATGTACATTAACAAATACAAACTGTCTAGCACATATGTATATAAAATGAAATGCGAGATTTATTAGCTTAAATATGGTTCCAACACAAGCAGTGCATTGATTTTGTATGATACTGACACAGTAACTTATGGAAAGTCTGATCCTTTTCAGTTATACATTTCTTTACAAAATAAGAGTACAAAATAACAAATACTTCAGTGCAGTAAGTGAATCTTTAAGACGTGTCTCACAGATACACTACTTTCTATAATAAGGGCATTAATGCAATTTTAATCTTCAGTAACTTTTTTTAAGTTAACATATGTCTAGGAAGAAAATTAAGAAAAAAAGTACATTTTTTATTATCTCAGTGGGTCACTGACGCTGTGTTTTCTTTAACAGTATCAAGGTCTAACGACTGGGACTAAGCATGGCACAGTAGATGCCTTTAATATGGGATGAAGTCTTTTCCCAATTCTGTGTCTTACTAGCTCTTTGTTCTCCTTTTTTCTCAGACTCTCTCTTTTCCATTCTGTTATTTGGGTTTCTGTTAGGTTCCCATTTTTAGCTCAAGAGCTCCCTCTGTGAGAGATATTGTTGCCAGATAGAAAAAAAAAAACCTTTTTATACATCCACATTTACACCAACCGTAGTAAAGTTGAGTCATTACACATTTTTTCCCTGGGTGAGACAGATATGTTCATTCTTTTTGCTGTTTAAACAGAACTTGACAGATAGAAACTGAACTACAACAGCAAATAAACTACAGGGCAGTTGTTTGACAATATGTAATGTTTCTTGTAGAGTTGGAAGTAGGCTGTGGCAAAGCTAACTTGAATTATGATTGCAATATGGTGGTCTGAAGTAAAGAAATGAACGGACTTAAACTATTGCTTCATAATTTTAGTAATACAACTAAGCAATATCATTAAATGAAAGTGTGTATATATTAAAATTTAATATTCACGCACTATATAATAAGATCCATTATTATTAATCACAATGGTGTCAGTATGTAATTTGGCTAAAATAACTTCTGACCCTGCTATTAGTAATGAAAACTGCTACATACATTAGGATTTGTTCTACCTTAAAGCTGAGAAGTATATGTCATTGATCCTTCATAAATATATTTCTGAATTTATAACAGAGAGCTATTTTATTTGCTTTAAGACGTGTCTGTCTAGATATAAAATCACTTGGGCTGCAGAGCGTATTTCAGAAATTAGATTTGTGAACCTCTAACAGTCTGCACATGTGCGGATGTGCATGACTCATGAGAGGAGTGTGAGGGTGGGTGATGACTCAAGGACTGATTTCAAAAAGCAGATATGTCTGTTTGTCGAATCACTGCATTTAATTCTCAAAAACATTTGAAAAAAACCCTGCATACACACAGTACATAAATAGAATATTCTTTTTGTTGAGGAAAAAAAGCTTCTCAAAGATTAGAGCTCAGCATTTGTCATGGATACATACTGGTTAAAATGTTGGTTTTTTTGTCGTTTTTTTAAAGAATTTTCTGGGATTTAGGAATTATTGTTATTATTGAATATTGCTTTGATACTGTAGATCTTAGGATTTGGAACTGAAGTAGATTTTTTATTTATTTATTTATTTTTATTGTTAATAAATATTTAAGGAAATGTGTTGCTACGTATGCTTTACATGTGCTAGCATTTTTACTACATTTAAACAAAGTCAGGCTAGCTTTTTTTCCGCCATTTTCAGTCTTTTAGCTAACTGTCTACTAGATACAGCTTCATTTTAAACATACAGACATGAGAGTGGTTTCTACCTCTTATCTTTTTTCGATAAAAAATGGATAAGGATGTTAAAAATTTAAAATTATGGTTTTAGATGTATATCTTCATTCACATAAATCTGAAATATATATATTAAGAGCAGAATCACTGCTTTGCTAATATTTTGAGGACCAACATAAGAGGAAAAATTGGAAATTTCCCTGTTGCAGGACAAATAAAGGTTTATCTTATTTTAAGAGGACTTAAGAGAGCTGTCACTGTTTTTTTTTTTTTTTTTAATTAACAGTTAGACCTTGCTAACATCTAAAGAAACATTAGACATCCTGTCATTTCTGCTGACAGTACATCTCACGCCATGAGTACCAAGTGACCACACAACCAATGACAAATGTCGGCCCCTTAATCAGACTGTGTCTGATTAACACCATCCATCCATGTAGACAGCAATCCTTTACATTTTTCAAGTACTCTGTGAACTCTGGCAATCATGCCAATCACTGCAGTCACCATCCCTGATTATTGATGAGATTTGCAGGGAAATTATGTATTCAGCGGAGGAGAAAAGACAGCCAGGCTTTTCTTGATTGGCTTTAAGCTGAGCAGTCAGACTGAACAGGCATCTGTCAGATGGTAGGTCACATTCCCACAACATATTGGTTTTATCTTCCAGTACAGATGACAAGTTATGGTGGTTCCCTATCAACACAAGCCAAGCAGGCAAAGGGAAGGTAACTGTGCTTTAAATAGGCAGGCTGATGTGGATGGATGTGTAACTGGGTACAAGGTATTTGGCAGTGGCAGGAAGATTACATTTTTGATAATTCAGTTAAATGCACAGTCCTAAATATATATTCTGCAGCCTGACCTTAACATGCAACAAACTTATACCAAACCTATTCAAGTGTTTACACAGTTACACCACACAGTTAGTATTTTTTTTTTCTTTGAACTTTCAGGTGCCTGTCTGGCCATTGACCTATTGACTGTGAGTGTGAGTCTGCAACTAGAATATGTGTTTAAACATTTGATGTTCTCAATCTCAGATATTGCATTTTCAGTTACCTCTGGAAAATCTCTAAAGTAACTTGCACCATAATAATTCAGTTAGATATTTACAGTAAAAGCACTGACATGTTCCAGCAGTCTTCACACCTATCAACAGGAGTCGGCTGATTCACTTTCAACCTTGCAGGTACTGCTATTTGTATCTGTACTGTCAGTGTCGTTTTATTTATGGATTAAATTACACAAGATACCAATAAATGCCAAAGTCTGGATATTTAAATGACAAAATATTGGTATTGAACTTTTATAGCTCATACAACTCTGAATGTGATGTTGTATTTCAGGTACGCCACAAGCTGCAAAAAAAGCCCTTGAGTCCCCTTTCTTGATCCAGGACCCACAATTTCACATACTTGCTAAAACAGATGCCTAAATAGTTACTAAAAAAAGCTATAGAGCATGCATTTAGGTTACATAAACTTGTTCCACATCAGCTTGGAGCAGTGCTATGACCTAACTGCCTGAATTAGGATTGCCTGTTACCATACACCACCCTAATATATTAGATGTAAGGAGGCCCATATGTCTTCCGTGGCGAAAAAGGTCAGATCAATTTTGTCACCAGCCATATCTGTCTTCATTTAGCAGTTACCATATAAAGACTTCATAGACCATCACATCTATTCAGAAAGATATGTTTAAATAAGTGTTCAGTCATGAAGTATTTAAGCAGAGATGTTTTCAGTATTAATTTAGCTGGAGCGTCAGCATGTCTTTTGTTTTCCATCCACATGAGACAAGGAGACTTGTACGCACGATTGCCGAGCCATAAACACAGCCTCTCTCTACCTCAGGCAATCCTTAAACTCATCAGCAGTGTAATGAGACTTTCAAGCTGGGAGATGAATTAACTGGCTGATTTTCCATACAAAGTATCTGTATATAGCATTGGGAGCAATCCAGGACTATGATGTATGTGGCATGACCAAAACACATGGAAACATAGATGGGGGAAAAACAGAAAAATTGATTGGCTGTTTGAAGAGTATGAGACAATCAGGCTCTCGCATTAATCAATGTATGAAAAAAATCACAATAAAAAGGCACTTTGGCAGTGAAAGCTGTGATGTGAAAGTATGCTAGTGCAAATATATATCCATACATCTACACAAATGTAAAAGAACAAAGAACAAGCATATCTTATTTTAATTACAGATCATTCTCTTTAATGTAAAGTTGTGGTAAGCTTCAAGAATGCCCGCTAAGGAAATGTTAAACACTTCAACAATATCACAACAAAATCCAGACCAATTGTGTGTAGTTTCGTCTTGGCTTTCAGTTAAGTGCAACTGGCAAGGATGTGGGTGGGAAGCAGGTGAGGGATCATGTTTAGGGTGCTGCAGCCACTTCTACTTCTACCCTGCAGAGAGGTTGAGATTGCTAAATCACTTCCAGCCATACCATTTCGCAAACGCCGGATTGTATTTAATATTAGAAGCTAAGTCAAGTTTGATCTCTGGCTCACCCTGACTGCAAAAGTGTCCTTGAGCAAAACACAAAACCCCAATCAAACTGAGTCGCCATCATTGGTGTGTATATGGATAATTAATAGGCAACCTGTGCTTTTTCCATTATGGTAGACTAGTGTAGCCGATTTACAAAATCTCACTGACAAGTTAAAATAAACAGCTGGTGCCTGCATGAGAACGGAGAGGGCACATGGCGATCACCACCTTCCTCAGGCAAACAAGGGGTTTGTAATGACAAGCACAGACGCAAAGGGTGGTCCTATGAAATGAGAAATTTGAAGTTGAAATGCCAGACTCTCATTAAGCTTAATGAGATCTCCAAAACTTAAATTGGACTGTTCTAAAACACTTCAAATTAAAGACATACATTAAAATGATTAATGTGAAAATCAAATGACACTAAAAAAAATCTTCAACTTTTAATTTTCATCATTAGTGTGAATGCTACCCAGTTGGTGTAATATGTATCACCGGAGAACAAATGTTAGCAGCTGTAAAGACTAATGCTGAACATATAGATGGGATCACTGAAAAAACTAAGCTTTGTTAGTCGTATCTTATCCATAACTACATTTAACACCACAGTTAAATCAATCACTGTGCAACAAATTAGCGGCCAATATGGAACACCGCAAACACCACAATTACAATCAAATTAAAAACTGAATATACACCAACATTTAACTACTGCTTTCAATTAAAACTAGACTATGCAAAGAGAAGAATGCATTGTTATGTAATTTCTGTCTCCACTACTACAGCCTCAAAACTGATAAGAAACAAAGCCAAAACTCTTTTGCCCGTTGCCTGGTTTGGAAAACGTGTATGTGCCCAGGTGGAGTTTTGAGATTCATTCATTTAAGTCAGTTAAGTCTGTTTTAGGTAAGTCACAAAACAGTCCAGCTAGAAGCCTTCAGGCATGTTTCTGAGATCATATCAATGAAGGCTCACAGAAGTAATGCTTCAGTGAGAAAAAGTTGAACTAAAGAAAAAAAAAAAAAAAAAGGTAATTGCCATTACCCAGTTTGATTTATCTCTCCTTTGTTACCAAACCCACCATTGTTCCCTTACTACAGTGCACTACAGTGTTCCCTTACTACAGTGCACTTTTCCTACAAGCTCCAAAGTGTTTTTTGTTTTTTTTGTTTTTTTGCATGTCTATCCATGCTGTTAAGGTATCAGCGCTTGGAGTGGCCAAACAGGACATTAATCAGTCCTTTCTCACATTCTATATACCAATTAAAAACAACACAGAAACATACATATATTTATTTGAGAATATTATATCATCATAAAAAGAAATAAAAATAATATAATGCCTTTTTCTGCCAAACAGTCACAGAACTTGGAATTACTGGCACCATTGTTTTTTCCATTAAAAGAAATAAAAAAAGGAAAGTCAGCAACCTCAGCACACTGTGTAAAGAGAGAATGCCTCTAATGCCTGTGGCCAGTTAAGAGTGTACTGTTTCAGGTGCTGAGTGCCATAGGGCTGCCAGAAAACATTAGGGAAGGAGAACTGCAAAAGACATACAGAACTGGGGTGTTTGTGTTGTTATCTTGTAGCCCAAGGCAGCTTCATTGTGTGCTCCCATTTAACCATTACTTAGAGGGGTTTGTAGCTTGCAGCCAATCAGCCTATTGCAATAACCAACAGCTTTGGGCTTTGCTGAAAGCTGCTATTGCCCTGAATGTACTGTACTACTCCATGAATATAGGTCACCAAGAAAATGAAATGTTAACCTTCCAAGTACCAGGAATATGTTTGCAAAACATACCCTGAGAGGGAATCACTGTTACAGAATGACTTCAGTCAGTGGAGAGACAGGTTATTCGGGGAGCTAATTTAAAGGCTTTCCTGGTTTTGCAGCCCATTTAGACAATGGTTCTCAATATTATCTGATTTCCACTGTGGGTAGTAAATACAGCATCATTTGAGTCAAAATTAGAAAATTAAGAATCTCAGAGAAAAAATAAAGGCCTGTTATTTAGTCTAAATGGGCTCCTGGTTAAAACACAAAAGCACAGCACCATCAACTTTATAAAAAGGAACAGTAGAAGAGGTAAACCTGAAGAAAATGCCTCAAACTTGAGAATATTATTATCGAAGGCTTTATTATGCCTTACAGAGTCAAAAACCTATATAACACCTGTTCTAGCTTTTTCCATCGTTCACAGCAAGTGGTCTGCACTTAAAGGTAAAGTGGGACGGGGGGAAGCCATAAAACCTGGCAGACAACAACGGGGTGGATGTGTGGTTAACGTCCATTAGGGCTGGGACACCATGCTTTCGTTCCAGATCGACTGTTTCATGATACTTGGGTGCTGATTCAATTGGTACTCCAAAGCTACAAGTATAGCCATTTCAAAGTACCAATTGCAATTTTAATTATTATTGGATAGCTTTCATCATATTTATCTCTGCCTTTCCTAAAAGTGTGTAAAACTCAAAGTGTGTCCATACTTGGGATTTAAAATGAAAGGGGGCAAGTCTTATCTCGGGTGGTCTGGAATTGTCCGCCATTTTCAGCTTTCGGCTGCTCTGAGCTCAACCTGGCTGTTTTTCGGGAAACAGATAAGACATCTGGTTGTCGATGTCAGCTCTACCATAAAAAATAAATAGAAATATATCAATTCTAGGGGGGGGGGGATATTGTTTTTTAAAATTTTCCCATAAAAAACTGCGATCAATAGTAGAATCGTTTTTTCCCCACGACG
>JAPZDX010000025.1:17705959-17716045 GCA_029783625.1 Naso annulatus
CTGAATAAAACCTGCTTTTGCTCTTACTAAAACACTCAGACATATAAATTACAACAATCGGTTTTAAATGCTGTCTGATGCTTTTACGGGTTTGCTCATCGAAATGTTTGGTTACACCTTATGTGGTTGGTCCGCATACCTGTGCAGATAGTTTATAGAATATTGGCAATATTTCAAAAACATATCAGTTGACATTAAAAATGTGACTGTTTCATCTAACCTTAACCCTCACCACAAACAAAACCCTTACCCTAACCTCAATTAAATAACCATTTCATTTCTCCATTCTTAAAACATTCGGGGGAAAAAAATTCAGAAAACATTCTGAAAATGTTCAACTAATATTCAACAATGTATTTAGGCCTACAAGTATTCGACATTTATCACAACAATATTATCAACAACTGATATGTTGTTGAAATGTTACAAATCGTCTGTCAACTGTCTGTAGGTGGACTATCCCAAAAAAAGTCAAACCAAACGTTTAGTTTATATTATGATCTTCCAGAAAAACACAAACTTTTTATAATTACAATATATGTAAAAAAGAACATATGGTAAAGAAAATAAAGGATTAAGCCTTTCATATAGGGCTGGAACAACATGCTTTTGTTCTGCCTACTTGGGTGCCGATTCAATTTGTACTGCGATTCTACAAGTATTGCGATTGGATTGTATCAATTATTGCAATTTTCGTTATCAGTAGATACAGCTTTGGTCATATCTAGCTCTGCCTTTCCTGGGAGTGTGTAAAATCCAAAGCGTGTCCATACTTGGGATTTAAAAGGTAAGGGTGCAGGTCTTATCTCTGCTGGTCGGGGATTGTCCGAAGTGTTCTGCTTTCGGCTGCTCTTGGCTCACCTTGGTTGTTTATCCATAAATGGATACGACATTGCATCGCCACTTTCTGCTCCACCATAAAAAAAAATTAAGAAAAAAATATTAATTAATTATGGGAGGGAAAAAATTTATTTTTAAAATTTTCCCATAAAAAACTGCGATACATAGGAGAATCGTTTTTTCCCCACTACGAATAACCATCCACCTTCATGTCATTCAGTAAAATTGTGAATCTCCGTGGATACAGCTTGCGCATAGTGTCTCCTGTGCTTGAATACCTTCCTCTAAGCATTTCTAAAAAAACAGACAAAAATTTAAGTTTTGGTGGGCCAAGTGAAAGCTAGCATTTTAACACAAAGTGGCGATTTACACTGTATGCTTCAGTAGCACTGGTATGATTCTTTTCTACTCTTGATTAAGTCAGCTTGGAAACACAGCCCAAGGGGAGACAGAGGGGATTATCATTGTCTTCCTTACAGAAAGAAGCTTTAAATGTGCCCATAAAATTACTAGAGTCATTGCCATTTCCTGCTAATGGCCTGCATGATTAGCTATGAGGCTTTTGCCCACCTTTTTTTTTGGAACAGGTGGGCAGTATTTAGCTGGTCCTCCCTGATAACGACTTGGAACCAGAGATAGCACACTTCACTGAGTTATGTAGTGACTCACAACATGAGGTTTTGACAGGCTATCCAATGAGAAAGATTCTTAACACTAAACCAAAAGCAAGGGTCACTTAAGCCAGAGACTGTGCTGTCAGGGCATATTCAAGTCAAAGGCAGACTAAACACAGTACGAGCATCCTCTGCCAAGGTTTTACACTCGCAGGAGCACTCTCACAATGGCAAATTAACACTGTTGGTGATGGGAGAAGGCTTGGCAGAGGACATAGGCAGTAGCATTAAAATATCGGTCTGATGGTTTTAGGACCACCAGATGACTAAGGCATATCTGCTGCTCGTGATAAAATTAGTGCATCAAACCAACAGTCAAATGACTGTATGTGAAGACATGTCTCCGTCACAGCGGAACTTAGACAGCTGCTGACTCAGTTTACACTGTAGTCATAAAAAAGGTAATCATTTTGGGCACATCTTAATTGATAGGTTAACTGTAATTCAAGTTAGCAAGTGGCGAGTGGTCTGAGATGATTAAGTGTATGGTGGCACTTAACTCTTGATCGTGAGTGTTCTCTGAAACATGCATGTCACTGTGGTGAACCAAACTGGAGATGCGTTGTGCTGCTGGGTATTCAGTTCCAATGAACAAATGCAAATAGTTAAACACAGCTTTCATGTGGCTTTTCATTTCCCCTATAAGGAGATGGACGTTTCTACTCTTCACCCATGTCTCCCAACTTCTAGTGAGCCATGGTCAGCATAATGACAGGGAGACTCCTGTGGACAATTAGAGGCCCACAATGAAACTACATGCACACCATTTAAAGATCATCACACTTAAGACTTTGCCTCTTGAATCTGAACCAAAAATTGACCATGGCAAAGCACAACAGCAAGCAGCAAAGCAAGCAGCAGAAGCCTCTGCCTGTGAAAAAAAGAGTACTGGAAACAATAATGGGCTGACATGAAACATAATCCCCTCTGTCTGGGATTTTATTGGCAGCCCCTCCAAAGAATGGTGGCTCCCCTATTATGAGTTAACACATCAAAATCGTAGCATAGCACACACAGAAAAGGCCACCTGATGATAAACACAGCAGACAGCGTCAGAGGCTTTATCTCGTGGCTGCCTGCAGCTCGACACAGGTTCAATTTGGCCCGCAACAATCGATTCTGTCCCTCCTTACCTCTGCTTCAGTTGGTGGAATAAAAACCGACCTTTCTGTGAGGAGCAGGTCTCAGCTGGTATGCCATGTCGAAGTAAAGAGGAGGAAAACTAGAGACACCAAGACACCTGAACTGTGGATGGCCATCAAACTAGCATGTATAGTTTTCTTGGTATATGGTCACAGTTTGAGAACAGAAAGAGCAATTAACTTACAATTTTTAAAAGAAGCTGAAATACAAATGTGGAAAAATGAACAGAAGCACGTGAAGACGGCTTTAATTAGCCTCTAATTTAGCCTTTAACTTTACTGCACTATGAGTTTAGGTTATGAAATTCTAAGAAAAACATACAACACATAAGTGAACAGTGCTAGCAAAACTGCAACAAATCATTCAAGTAAGAAAAAGGATCAGTTTTGTTCCTAGATTTTGATGACACCCATTGGGATTTTGAGGCAGCAATTCATTAGGAAGAGAATACTTGTTACTAAGAGGCTAAACCTGACCGTGTCCAAAATACCTGTGTCACAACCATGCAACTAATATTATCCTCTTTGGCTTTAATGTTGCCGCTAGCTAACATTAGCCAGACTGATGTTTGAAGATTAACTCATAAGCAGAGTAGGCATTTCTAGCACAATTGCACTGACTTGCACCATTGTGAATGAAGAAGGGAGAAAGTCTGAAGAGGCCCAAATTCCAGCAATACTTGCAATATGAAGAACAATTTTATCTTAACTGTATGTTTCCCTCCCTTCATTTAAAAATAAATAAGAAAAACTGTGTTGGTTAGCCCTGTTTCTATAGGTTTTTGCTTATTTAAAATTTGCCATACAGTATTGTGTTATTGATGCTGATGGTGATGTTATACAAGGTTTACTTCAGTATTCCTAATATAACAGCTTTCAAGAAACAGACTCAACTTAAACTACTGTCATTCTGAACTGACAATTACTGAGAAGCCATTTGGCTATGATGAATAGCTTTTCTGCCAAAACAGATTAGTAGTATAATTAACATTTAACAGGTGTGATTTACTAACATTTTCCTTTCTGTTTTTTATAAATCACAAGAGCGCTACCTTATGACATTACTTGGCCTGCAGAGCACAATGTGGAAAGTGTTGTATCTCTCTGTGAAACAGTATTATTTGCGTGGTTTAGTTTTTTTTTTTCTTTTAATGCAAATATATAAGGTTTTCCTGTATGTGAACGAGCCGCCATGTTGTGGGTAATTTTGTTCCAAAAAGTGACATCATAGCTGGGTCTCTCTATTTGAAGAGACTATAATCATTCCCTGAGCTGAAAACAGCAGGGGTTGAGAAGAATATCAGATTCATTACAAGAGAGGGAAAACACTTTTATGGCAGTGCACAATATGGAACACTCCTTTCATGACAATTATTAATACCCTGTTCCATTTATTTGCAATATCAACCCTCACTCTAGTGAAGGTTGTCCCTCTGATCAGTATGCAGGCGACCTGGCTTCAAATCCTCAATTTCACATGCAAATGTGGTGCAACTGATTTAAATATTATTTGAATATGGATCACACAGTGTGACTCCATATCACAGACCTGGAAAAAAAAGGAGGCAGAAAATGCAAATCATCAACATGTAAGAGAGAGGTCATAGTTAGGACCTGTTAGATTTATTCTAGAATTAAGGGGCCGGCTGCTAAATTAAACTCATTCCATAAAGCCTGATGACTAAATTAGAGGAGATCAGCATCATTTACATCATAGAGGCAAACAAACATTGGAAGGATTTTACAACACAAAGGAAGCACCCTCTGATGTGAAGTTGGGTTTAGCTAGTGTTTACTAAACGTTTTTTCACATAAAATCCCAAAATGCAACTAGATGGGAAAAACAGGTGAGCTTCACCAACTTCCCCAAAGACACTGAGTAACATCACTGCGAACACTTGGGTGAGAAAGCATGACAGTATTGTATGCGCATTGATTTAAATACAAGAATGTAAGAATATAGCTGTAATTACTTTGAAATTCACGTTTGCATGGTTTTCTTGGGTGGCAAAGAAAGAAACAAGTATGGCATGTAGAGAACAAATAACTGCAAGATGGTTTTCATGATAGATACAGATAAACATGGTCTTGGCAGACCCTGCACAAGCCTACAAGTGCTGTATAAATGTTGCAATATTGGCTGTGAATGCCAATGCAGTGCAATGTCTTTACTCCTCTGGGTGGTATAAATCACAAGTGATGGAGGAATCTTCACACATAGTGGCATGCATTAACTTAAAGGGGCACAGGGGAGCCGACTCCCCTGGGCCTAGTAAGAATCCAATGAGCAGCCCTGCAATGCTTGCTTCAGGCCATGCTTTTAAATTATATATTGATGACAGCCCATGATAAAAATGACCCAATTTGCTATCCAAAATCAATTCCCACTCCCACTGATGTGCAGGGGATGGTGGAGGCTGACCAGATCTTTATGACAGCATTTGAACCACAGACACGTTTTCTCAAACAGTGGTCAATAGATGCAGAGACTGTGGGAAGGAAAGCAGAGAAAAACAGAGGCATTTTAACACAATGACCACCTAGTCAGTAAATGATCTGTTGCCTTTCTGGGCAAATAGCAAGTCTGATATGATGTGTATTTTTCTCCATGGCATGGAGTGATTGGTGTACACAGACCAACGTGGATGAACAGAACTATGACTGGCATAATAGATAAGAACATTAAACTCCCCCTCTGCTGATTTGAAAAAATAAATAAATTGTAACTAACACAATCTGTGTTTTTAGAACACATTTTGTCATGATACAATCATGGCAAAATAATGTGAAGGGTGAAGAACATTTGTTTATTCATAGTTGACAGCAAACCCCAAATTTTGTCATTTGTTGAAACATATCAATGAGGCATGCTTCTGTAGCTTGCAATTAGTTGTGCAGGAGTCATTGCTCTTAAGAGAATAACATCATAAGAGGATAACACCCAAATGTACAGCAACACCAACACACAGACACACCGTGCCAAATCTTTGAGAGATACTTAAAGCACATTTCTGCCCACACAATGCCAAGACAAGAGCATTCACTCTTCACTTTTCTCCTGCATACTTAAAAATTGTGCTCCTGCCTAGATTTTGACCTGTTCTGTTATTACAACAATAGTCAAACTGGTGTAAACATTTTCTCCCTTAAACGCACACTTTCACTTAATTTTATTTAATATACACTGTTCCTTTCTGTAAGATTTTTTTTCTTTTTAAATGAAGTTATTATCATTAAGATATCAGAAGACAACATTTAAATGATGAATTAATGATTTTTACTTTTTAATATATTTCGTCTTGGGGGATTTCTAATGATTTTCAGTGTGTCTCCATGCTTTAAAATAACTTATGTGGGTTCCTTGTGATTTAGTGGATGTGAAAGGTTAAAAAAAAATAAATTATACAATATTTTTATAATGACAGAGTAGTCAAATAATAATAAAAATAAATAGATAAATAAGTTTTTTCTTCAGTAATTTACCCAAATTTTAATTAAGTCAGACAAAACTAACTTAATCGGCCCTGAATTGCTGCAATTAAAGTTCGTATCCCAGTATTATATTGATAGATTTAAAAACAAACAGTAAAGTGGTCTGTGAAAGAGAACTCAGAGAGCACTTTGGATTTTTGCTAAATGAATCACATAATAGCATGGTACCTATTCAGCGAGCTTAGTCTTTTAATATAGATTTCACCACTGAGCATATCAAACAAGCACACAACGTAAATCCTGAACAGGGTATGCATATTGTACAGCAGATTATGCTGTTTCAGTCAGTCAATATTAAAAATCCCTGCACTTGTTATTGTAACACCTCAACAGAGCCTTATCTGGAGGGTGCAGGGATCACCTCAGAGAAAACTCAATTTCCTGCTCATTTGTACAACAATCCTCATCATTATCTTACTTATCGGAACGGCTTGACAGACGTGCTATCGCAAGTTTCTCCATAAAAACAACTTTAAAGTTCTCTGATGCTTAGCACAATGTCCTCTCGGTGACTGCTGCAGTTCAAGATCAAGGCTGTTTTCTTGCTTAACAATTGTTGTGACAGGTCGAAAGCAGTTTATCTGACCTCATGTAACAAGCATTTATCATTGCACACTGCATGATGTACTGCAAATCAAGCTTTGTAAAAATGCCCTAAGTGAATGCAGATGTCAAGCATTGCGATGATGTGCTCAGCCAAACACCGGAGAGCTAAACCATTGAGGAATACAGAATCATGGGACCTATCGCTCAGACGTTCTTACAAGACGTTCTACAATATGCTACTGACAGTTTTATGCGTACAGAGCAACACAGTTACATTGGGGATCACGTATGCCTTGCGTGTGGTGCTGTAGTACATGAGGAACTGCACTGAAGGACTTAGCTCAACTCAAAAGTTAACCTATTATTATAAAGTTGCAAAAATCAGTCTTACTGAAATGCAAAAGGTCTCTCCACACATAATGATCATACTCTGGTAAAAAAATAGACTGCAAGTATGTGTTTGAGTATCACCTGCTTTCAGAGCTGCCATTGAAGTTGACAAGGGGTGGCTATTTTTTCACACTTAGTGGAGTGTTCTGTTATTTTCTAAGATTGCCTTAAAACATGCAATTGTATATAATATTAGAATTAATAAACTGGGAAAAATCCAGGTTTTAGCTTGTAAAAAATAAAGGCACGTGTTGCAGATGAGGTAAGAAAGCTTGATTTTGAAAAATACTACTAACCTTGAGAAATGGGAAGAGTGGGTGCATTTGACAAAAATAAGATGGCACTAGAGAATTGTTGTCCATTGGTAAAAT
Source organism: Naso annulatus (assembly GCA_029783625.1). Classification (NCBI taxonomy): domain Eukaryota; kingdom Metazoa; phylum Chordata; class Actinopteri; order Acanthuriformes; family Acanthuridae; genus Naso; species Naso annulatus. Next base: position 17,713,415 of record JAPZDX010000025.1, read on the forward strand.
TTACTCTAATAAGGGAAATATAATTTGATTCTTTTTATTTTTCAGTAAAATAAAACCTCCTCTCAAAAAGCATATGGTCTCTGCATTATTCTTCAAGGGAGCAAACAGTCTGCAACTCAAAAACATTAACAACCCCTCCAAGACTTAAGGATCACATGGTAAAGTGCACTTAAAATGAGAGAGGAGTTATATGTAATGACTTAAAAAAAATACAAATTCTGCCCCCCCATGTGCCAATGGTAAACCAAGTGAACTTTCCTCTACTGCAGATGCACACTGGCTAGCTGTTACTGCTCTCTTGGGATTTGCTTTCTCTGAGTCCTGAATTCAGTCAGTGTATGTCATAAAATAGGACCTTCAACATCGCATTATTGGCAGCATTTGGAAAAATCTGAGTATGTATGAAAGAGGCTAGCTTATTGATTCTTATACTGATGAATTTTTTAAAAAAAGCAACAATTATTTTAAGTCACAGTGGTGCATTGGTTCAAGTTATGAGTAAGTGCAGAAAAACAGAGCTGCATTTGAAATGGAGCTTCCTCGTTCACCTCAACTCTTGGAGAATTCACAGCATGGGAAATGGTCGACTGTGACAGGCTGAATTTCTAGGCTGGCAAACAGCATTATTCTCATTCTTGGACCCATTGTCAGCTCTCATTGAAATCTGCTGTCACGGGCTGGAGCCTGATGCTAAGCAGGGCTGCTGGCCTCCCTGCATGTGTCTATCTCTGTCTACATTCATACTGGCTGGCCAAAGTGGTGATGTAAAAAATCAGAGGTGGAGGGAAAGAGAGATGGAAAGAGAGAATAAAACAGAAGAAAGAGAGGGAATCGTTGTTTTGGTCTCACAATGAACTACTCATCCACCATGAAGTGAGTAAAGAATAAAAAAAAGAAAAAGAAAACTCTCTAGAGCTCATCACTCATCCTGAGCTGGTGAAGCTAGACAGGTCTGTTTCCTGTTCCTAATATTCTCCATGACAGACTGTCCATTTAAACTGTTGGCCTCGCTGATCCTGCTCTATCACTTTCAGGGTCCAGGGATGGATATACCTTAAGCAACTGGTGAGAAAATTGTTTCAATTTCTAGCCACACTGACAGCGTTAGGTTGACTGTTGGTCACGAGTAGTTGTTATACTGGAGGGCAGACGAAATGCTGAATATAAAGATGGGAATTTTGGAGCCATCACAAGTTTGTTTTCTTTTTTGCCTTCTGCAAAATGATTTGTTAGTGTGAAAAAAATTGTTAAAACCAATAAACTATGAAACTATTTCCAGATCTGGTTTGTTATGTTGTAGAGAAACCTTGTCATGTAAATACGTATGCAGCAGTGCACAAATTGTCCAGCCAAATCAAATGGAAACCTGTGTCCTGGACCCCACAGTCTATCATTATTTGTGTATTACTGAAGACTGTGCCCTCAATAATCCAAATACCCTTTGCCAAATTCCTTTCATGTATAACTGATGAGCTCCCAAACACGAAAAGCTTCTGAAGAGTTTGTTTGGTGCTTGCACTGAAACGTACCAAATGATAGATAGAAAGGTGCAGGCAGAGCACAAACGGGGCACTCAAACATAAACAAACCCACTACAACCATTAAGAGAACTTCAAACTGTTGTGATTTGACTGACAGAGTGATCTGCAGAAAATCCAAACACCTATCCACACTTCAGATTCGACAACAAACAACAAACAACAAACATGCCAAATCCCTGGTAAAGTTGTGTTTAGATGTTATTATTTTAAATAAACCGTCCTCAACTACTGAAACTTTTTCTTTTCTGATAATAATCAAAATGTGCGACTATTACCTGCTGCCACAGATTCAACATTTTTAGAATTTATTGATTTATTTTTACTTTTGAGAACATTACACTTAAAACTTCAGGAAATATACAGTAAAGTCACAGCATAAAAAATGCATCACTTTTCCTAAAAAGTTATTAAGTATGTCAGTGCAAACATATGACAGTTATGGCTAATCTGTGTTGCTTCTAAATTAAAGATGCTTTTTTTCCCCTCAGCATTGTGAGTTTTGAAACTAGTTACTGTAGTTTGAAGTAATCTTGGAAATGTGCTTTTTCTCTTCTTCCTACTTGAAGATCCTCTTAATCCCAGTCAGACTGGATGGGAAGCATCAGTGAGCTGCAATCTTCAGGTCTCTCCAGTGATTTTCAAAGGGGTTTAAACCCAGGCTTTGGCTGGGCCTCTCAAGTACATACAGAGACAAAGCCACATCTCCGTTGTCTTGGATGTGCGATCTGGGTCAATATACTGCCGGTGAGTGAATCTAGACCAAGTTCTGAAGTTATGTACACTCCAGAGAAGGTTTTTGTGCTGTGTCTAATTCCCAGAGGCATGAGCAGCTTCTGTGCTGCTCCAAGCATGGCAGTGACATGATCTTGTGGCCACATGAGCAACAACAGATGGGTACTGCACACCATTAAAAATATCCTAATTTAGAAAACTGTCTTCAGGTTTACCTACATGGATTTTCCTACCTAACAAATCGCAATAAACTTGAAATACTGCACATTCGTGAGCATCATACCACAGCCTATTAACTCCCACGTTTAAATGGCAAATGGAATTCCTATTGAGAATATTAATATGTACCTAAATCAGA
>JAPZDX010000025.1:17725027-17735894 GCA_029783625.1 Naso annulatus
CACACACACACACACACACACACACACACACACACACACACACTTTCATTAGATGAGGATCAATCATTTGTTCACGTTGGGTAATTACAATTTAATTTCATGGATTTTAAATTTTAATTTGTTTATTGTTATACCCCAAACTGTCATTAGCACACAAAAAAGTGCATCTGAGGTATACTGATTTCATCTGCTAACTAATATTAGTAATATGTAATAAAGAGCGGGTAAACTGGGACGGATAAAAAAAAAATCATTTAGGGAATTGTGATTGTTAACAAACGGAACATTTACTGAAACAATAATTTTAAATTATGTCACACAGTGGTGCAGTGCATATTGCTAGATTGTTGTATTTTGTCCACAGCCTCACTGAAGCAACATGCGGATGATTTAGAGTGGCATATTTAACCGGAACTAATCTAGTGCCATACAGGGGAGGAGAATGGGTACACAGTGGAGTTTTATTGAGTGTAGTGGGTGTAAGTGGAGGAACCATGTGGGTTCAGGTAATAAGACAGCCATTAAAATTATCTGATGAAATTGGAAGCATATTAGCACTGTGAGGTGAATATCACTGACATAGTAAGACCGGACCACAGGGTTCACAAATCATGCATATTCACTCCTTCACTCATTCTATCCAAATGTGTATTTTAATGTTATATGATGCTAATGAAAAAATTGTAGAGTACAATTTATGATTATCATTCATAATTTTAATATTAAAGGAAAGTCTGGGGTGTTTTAGTCCTTTTAGAAATGTGAAAAAACAAGCTGGTAAAATATCGAGCTTTACCTATAACATGTAACATAACATAAAAGTAACCCAAATTCCACTGGTTGTGTGTGTCTTCAGGATCGGCTCCACTGTGGGTTTGTTCCGTGGTCCGTCAACATCCACCGGCTGCGTTTCAGAGCGCAGCACGACTGGACAGCTCAGGTTGCAAGATGGTGAGATTTTGCTGTACTTTCAGAATCACGTGCAATCGCCTCTGAAAACCTCTGATCTGTTGACTTCAGGCCCGGCTCCACACATAATGATGTTTGCTTCTGAGGTTTAGTAAAATATGATCTGGCGGCACACAGAGTTTTTTATTCTGAAAATTAATTGGGTGTTTTAATGTTGTATCTGTATCTGACTTTCTGTCTCGCTCGATCTGCTCTGTGCTGAATTGTTGCATTGTGCTCCGGCATCTAGCAAAAATAGAAGCCTTGCGTATCTGCTGCGGCGGGCTCCGGACAGCCGTAGCTGTGACGGAGTGGATACGCAGAACAGCAGAGCCGGTGGAAGCACAGAAATTGTCTAAAGAGAAACGTATCAGCTCCGCTTTCGTGCTGGAGCGGAGAGGGACCCCATCTGGTGGAATTTAGGGGTATGCTATCCACAGTGTGGAAAACATGACTTATTAATGTGTGAGGACCAAAAAATAAACAAAACAAAACTGTCAAAACAATTTTAAACTGATATGCGCCTTATCAGACAGTGGCTGTATTACATTTATTACATAAATTTAACATCTAGTTATTGTGTCATTTCCTCTTTTTCCATTTTTTAAGAATAGCAGCTAGAATTTAGATGCATTACTGCCACTATTATGACGTAATAAGTAAGATTTTAGAGGCCCTGCACTGTTTACCAGCTATTATCATGAGTATTATTGACACAATATCAACGTTTTAATTTTTAAATATTGTCAATACAGATATACTGCGACAGCCCTATTTCAGTCAATACAGTGAGAATTGTGCAGCAGGCTGTGGATTTTCTGTGCTCAGGTTGTAGTGAACTGGTCAGTGTCAAAGTCTGGGAGTATTTTAGATCATCACCATCTACTGTGCAGGCCTTCTCAAAGTTTGTGCTGAAAGCTAAAAGTCTTCCACAGCCTGAGATCCTATATCCAATGTTCTTTTCAGAGAGCTTAGCTACCAAAAGTTTTACCTTGAATATTTCTATATTCTCTACACTTGATGCCTTCTTTTTACATTAGGTGCTTACAAAGCATCTTACTGCATTATGTTTTAATTGTGCAAGTGGGTGCAGTGTGTATAAATGTGTCTCCTTCAAACAAACCTGTTCTTTGAAGTAGATAGAGGAAGCACTACTTCATCACCATGTTGCTGAGAGAAAATTCTGAATCGAGATACTGTTCAGTCTTTCGTAACATAAATTGCCTTGATGCTGTATTATTTCAATTCCTGTAACTACTAAGTACCATATATTGCAAAGCATAGAGCATTCACAATAGCAAGGTAAATTGCAAACAAACATGCTTCCACTAAAATTTCTACACAGACAGTAAGTAACACGACACTTCACTGATAACAGAAGAAAGATTGAAGGAAATACAGCTTCACACTAACAGAGGGGTTGATCACCTCTTGACTGATCAATTTAACTTTTACAAATTGCACATTGCATACTACTACTTCTACTATTATTCTGCATTTAAGAAGGAAACAGAAATAATAATGAACACTTCTGTCAATTTGAGGGATGTAGTGAAAGATTTGTTTCACAACAATGTTACCCTCCCTTCAGCTGAGAAAAATGATATATTTTATGAGCAGGACACAAGGTCAAGCTGATGCTGGGCAGACGATTACCTGTTACCAGTCAAGTGCCTAAAATATGGTCTGTAGTGTTCAATCTAAAATTGGGCACAATCATGAACATGTGGTCTTTAATTATTAAGCAGAGACTGTGAACATGTTTTTCCCTCAGTAAGACAGGGACAACACCCATGAGAAACAATATTTCTTTGTTTTTGAGTAACACAGCAGATGGTTTTAGCCATTTACCCAATATGTTTCATTAGGAAAACAATCTCTGCTACATTCTTAATTATCATACATATTTTTACACATTATAAGCATTTTCTCACAATGCAGGTATTCTTTGATGAGCAAAGTTAAAAATGTGTTTTTCACACTCAACTATATTGACAAGTCCACATTTCACCGTTGTTTCCTGTAAAGTCAGAGTGGATGATAGCTCACTGAATGTTGGGTGACCAGACTGGCTCCCAGGAGATTTGTGTGTCCTTGAAGGGACAAGGGGCTGTATTGTAGGACTGAAGGTGGGTCATCTAATGCCCTTCCCCATGCTGCTCATTTCTACCACCAGCCTCCTCCTCCCCAATGAGACCATTAGGTACCCTAGACCTGCCACCCAGGGGGCCATTTACTTGATTGACTAAAGTGAGAAAGCAGACTTTTTTCTTGTCCATCTATAATGGCCCAATCAGCCCCCTGAGGTATTACCAGGCTCTACACTGACACTCCATACTGATTTAGTCAGCTTGCAGGAACACGAAAGGCACACTGAACTCACTATATTAAAGCCCTTTTCACACAAGCAAGATTGTTGGCTTCAAATATGTTTGGAAGGCAGTGGCTTTTGGCGTTCACACTTAGGTCTCCCATATAGGACAATGCCATGTTGACTGTTTTCACATGACATGACTGATCCATTTGAAATGATCACTGGATCTGTTCCTTTATACTTTCAACAACTGTAACACTGCTGTGGAATAGCAGTTGGAGAATAATGATTCAAAAAGGAAACATGTTATATATTCTCACACGAGAAGCCTAAAAGATGTTGAAATGTAAGCTAGTTTGGGGTTTTTTTGCCCATAGCTTGATTTCCATCCTTGGAAAGCACTGAGAGGAGGGTTTGCCCCAGCATCAACACCACTCAAAGTGCTCTGAAGGCAGCCCAAAAAATTTTCTCATCAGTTTTATCATCAGTTGGGAAAGACATTAAACAGTGTTGCCTATGTTACATGGTATCAGAGTGCCAACGCCACTTTAAAGGGACAAGACAACAAAGTGATTTTTTGGCACTTAATAAAATCCCAATTTGTTCACATGCTGTTCATGTAGGAGGTATTAATGTCTCCCTGGCAGTTTATCTTGTAAGGAGTTTGCATGAAAGAAAGTTGAACATTTAGGGCATCTTTTTTTTCTTTTTTTTTTTTAAAGATCCCCTCCACTCAAAACTGTGTTGTTCTTATCTTCATGCCCCCCTTAAATGTCAGACATTGACTATACTGACTTTTATCTGAGCAAAGTTTGCCACTAGAGAGATGTTTTTACATTCATCTAGTGGATTGGGAGATGTCTTTGCACCTACCTGAAAAAACATGCATCTGACAAGTTTGATTTACTACATCATAAATCTGAAAGTCAATCACAAGCAAAGAAACCAGGAACCTCCAGCACAGAGCAGATTTGTCTGTACAAAGAATGAGACTTTGAATCAGCACAACCAATACCGCTGAGTTAGCCACTGTTGACTAACAACATTAACAAGCTAAAGAAGCTAACTACATTTGCACAGCATTCTGAAAGGTCTGCTACTTGTAGATTTTTGAACACAACAGACTCCTCGTTAGAGTCCCAGCTCAGTCTGAGGTTCAGACATGTATGGCTGAATCTTTATGTTTCCTCTAATAAAAACTCTTCCGGCCATCCTGGTACACACTGCTCTTTCACCACTCAACCCAGCAGCTTGTGGCAGTGTTTGGCGGGGCACATAGTTCGCCGGGGTATTCCTAGTTCAAAAATTTCTCAATGAAGGAGGGAGAGCGTTATAAAAAAGTTTTATGTAGTAAAAACCATTTAAAAAAAAGATATTTACTGTGTCACAGGGTTTTAACATTAAACACACATTAAAATGTGTCTGAAGAAGAAATTTAAGTGTTGTGTATAAAGACATGTTTAAGGATGGGTTATCCTGCGTATGTTCTTTTTCCAGTGAGTGAAGCAGCAGAGAAATTCACACTCCGAAACTGAGGGTGGCACTGGCGAGCTGGATGCCAAACGCTGAAGCACTTTAACAAACACATTATTTATTTAAGCCCCTGTGAAAAGTAAAACTAAAATAAGACATAATACTGATTTATGCATATAAATGTTAATACTTTACCAGAACAACCTTCCTACTGAAAATTTCTACCTCCACAGCTACTTTGCTCACGTAATTTAAGCTCATTCTAAAAAGTGAAAAAAAAAGAGGAAAAAAAAAAAAGAAAGAAAGAAAAAACCCTGTTTCTTTGAGAAATGACAAACCTTGGTTCTGTGAGTCTCACGTTCCCCTCTATTACTTGTGCTTAAGGACTTTTGCTCTCAGAGCACAATGTATGAAAGCTTTTTGTATCTGCCTGATGGAACTTTGAGTGTTGTGCGTATGTTTGTGTCCAGACTGGTCTCCTTCCAGAGCTGAGGTGTGCTCAGTATAGCTGTGTATACATGGCTGCCAGTCCTCTCTTTCACATGTTTGCAAGCTGTGATTTCCCTTGGGCTGGACTCGAATATTCCGCTATTCGTAAAATTTGTTAATTACACAGGTATTCGGTTTTCAGTGTAGGGATTCAGATATCCATGTTTTTCAAGTATTATTATTTTTTCAATAGATTTTGCCTGCACATTGCTGTACAAGGCTATATTGTTTAATCTTTTTAACTGCCCCGTTAAATTGTGGACATAATATGTTATCTCATGGACAGTTACGAATCCTGTCAAAATAATCGGTAATAAATTCAAGGGAATCTGTTTCTGTGAATCTTTGAATGACCACTGTGGCATGTCATGAGATATCCCTCTCATAGAGTTAGGCCTGCCTCCAGGGGAAAAGAAACTTTCGGTGCATGTGGAATAACCCCTATCTGTATTCACATGGGTCCTCCAAATGCAGTTTACATCAAAGATTTTTTTCTCCTACTAAACAACATCTCCATCCCACTCAAAGTTAAAATCATTGCAGTGACATAATCTGGCAAGCACAATGAAAGTACCTCCTTTATGCGCTTTGTGTCAATTGATGTGGACATGAAGCGTCAGCAGCCAGAAAAAAACACAACCTATAGTTTCTAAAGTTAAGACCTCTGGGTTCAGTCGCTTTATTGACATGTGGATGACAGCGCAAAATAGAGAAGTTATTTTCTAAAGTTAAAAGATGGAATGCTCCCATTTCCCTTTGTGTTTTCCCATCAGGTGTGTTAATTCATATTATGAAAAGGCACAAGTAGCGCACCCTGGATATAAGATGGAGCCCTATTTGCTCTCTCTTCCCTCTTTTCTCTTCTATCATAAGAATCAGTCAATCAGTTAACCTAACAGTGGTGATCAAAATGCAACAGAATTTTCACAGTGCATATGTGCAGTATTTCTTTTAATATAACCACACTAATTGCATGCACATGATTAGGGTTAGAGTTAATATCGCTGTTAATCAATGGCAAAGCTTCCCCAGAAAAAAGGTATTCGGGACAGCCATTGATTTTACCTAACAGCGGACGCACATGCTACCTTTTTTCTGGCTCAAGCGCCACTGTGCTCCAAGTCTAATCATTGTTCTGCTTTTTGTTGTGTTGAAACCTGTTTGACGTCATTGTTGATTAAGTTCTTCAAATACTTAGTCTGTGTAAATTCCCTTGAGGAATGCATGAAAGAGGCTATGACATCTGTTTACATCTGTTCCACCGCTATTCTCATGAAGCAGAAGAATTTTGTGAGCATGTCTTTATTGTCTGAGAGCAATATTTGATGAATGCAGGACAGGACTGGAAAGTAATAATCCTGAATCACAATGTCAACTTTCAAGGCATTATTCAATTGTATCTCAATGAATGTCAAACCTAAATTATACAGAATACTGTAACTAAAATTGATAACCACTTCTGCAAATTTAGTTGGAGTTGCAAAGATCATCGATGTCTGTTGATGAGCTATGAGTCCTATATTCACTCTGAGGCAGCAACTCTAAATCTTGACTACTTTTTATCATTCCATGAGACTGAAATAATACCTTACTTAATTAATTCGACAGAATTCTTGAAAATTACCCCATGACTTAAATCCTCCAACAGTACTTAGTAATTTAATTTGCTATACACTTATGTGTAACTTCATGCACATGCACCCATGTGGCACTTGTTTCAAGTGGAAAATTGACAGAGTCCAGACCTTTGAATCTGCTCTCTTCCCAGACTTCAGGTTCTACAGAGTTTGGCCTTGTAAAATGTATGAGATGTTTTTTTTTGTGCCAAATATTTGCGATCAAATGTGCTCCACAATGTTTACAATTTATTTTTCTAGGATGACAACGGCATGACTTGAAGCAGAGGGTGCTTTGCTATCCTAAAAAAAAAAAATTACAGATGCCAAAACCAAAGAGTGTCAAACTAGGCGATGCTGAAAAAAATATGGGTCAAGATGCTGTTACTGCATTTCAATTTCTCAGCTTAAATGTTCTCAGTAACACGTTTCAGTGTACTGTTTAGCTGCAATATGAGAAAGTTTATTACTTGGCGGCCACGTTGAAAACTGACTAGCCACAACCAAGCACCACTGCTGTGTCAAGATACAATGGTCTCTAGTGATTGATTAGAAAATAAAATATTTCTTTATATGAATTGCAGATTTCAGTTGATCTTTAATTTAAGATGGAGACGAAGTGTGAGGAGCTGACAGTTGTGTCTGATATCAGGCAGGGCACAATGTGTAATACGGGGAGGTATTGTTAGGACTGAACCTCATTTGTATGTAATTTTGGACAAGTGCAAAATGAATAAATGTACAATTAAACATATTTATACTGTATATATTGGGAAACAACTAATTCACATTTTCAGAATCACCTTTTTTGTTAACGAATGTTCATGTTTCAGATTTTTTCATCAGTTTATCTGTGTTGTGTACGTGCTTTGAATGTGTGTTACCTTGCACAGGAAGCTGATATTGAAACCAAACGTCTGCGCATTCCTTGAGCCAGCATTCATGTAATTGCCAACTAGCAACACATACTCCAGGAGTTTCTTGAAGCCTTCGCTCTTCTTCACCTCCTCACAGGCAAACGTCACATTCATGATGTCTGGTCGGATGTTATTCACCTGCTCCTCAAACGTCAGCTTGAACAGAATGCCGTTCAGACGTGGTCGAAGCAATTTCACTGAACTCATCTAGGAGATAATTTAAAAAGAAACAACGTAAATACTTTTTATTACAAACAAAAAAACATCAAGGCTTAGCAGCAATCACTCACACACTGTGAGTATGTACAGATGGAATCCAAGCTCCATATTCTGACTTCCACTTGTATGGATATATATTCCTTTGGCTCCTCTGCACTTTCTTGACAAATTTATTTATGTCAGACCTGCCAGGAAATTTTTATTGAAATCTTTCTTGAAAACAGCCCAACATGGCCGCCTGCATCTAGTGGTAGCAGTTTTCCAAACAAAACACTGATGTCCTGTGCAAGTAAGGGAAAAGATTGCTGCTTATTTGCAGGAAAAAAATTTTTTTTTGAGAAGTGCACAATGTTCCATGAAGACTGATACATTTTTAAGTTATGTGACACAAGTGAAATATGCAGATACACTTAAAGCTTAATGTACAGTACGTAGTTAGTGTGTTCCAACATTAAAACAGGCAAAAATCGGTTGTAAGTCAGAGGACTTGTTTTATCGAAAAACAGAATTTACCTGCAAAAAGGCACAAAAGGACAAAATCTGCTCCTCACAAATTCAGAGATATTTGAGTATTTATCATTTCATTATGTGAGTTCATTTAACAGTTATTCATTATGTAATAAAACAAGGACAGAAAGAAACCCTATAAAAGTTACACCACCTTGCCATTGCTGTCAGGTTGAATCTCCAGTGCAATTACTGCTGCGACTACTTTTAATAAACTGAAAATCAACTACCCTCTTTAGCAAATGGGACTAACCTCTCTCCTCCCTCCCTCCTGACTTTCATATAAACAAAGGAGCCCCCCATTAAACAGATTTGTCATAAAGATTCTAACAGCCTCCATCAATACTTGTGGCGTTGGGAGCAGAATCACTGAAGCCAGACAAAAATGAGTGAAAAAATAGCTATGAAAATGGGAGGGAATTAAAACAAATAGGGTTTTGGCTGTAAGATATGTGGCAGAGCAGCAACCACAGACAATTTCTACAGATTGCTGCATAATCCAGTGCTTGAAGGCAACCTTCAGATCCAGCCCATAATGTTTCATTACTGCTCAAATTTATTCATGTGTATGGGCAAGTTGTCTGTCAAACACCCACCCCCTTCATCCCCCAAACACAGACACACACTCACCAATATCCCCACCCACCACAGTTTGCGACACACACACACACACACACACACACACACACACACACAAGCTCCACTCTCCCTAACTTGAATTGATTTGTGTACAATGAGGAGAAATCACAATGAAAGCAAGCTTGTTGGTGACAGCTCCGGCAGAGAAAAGCTTGAACATGGCTTATTTCCCAGGGGAACTAAATAGCTCTGCATTGAGGAGCTACCTCATCAGTGGGGAGGTATGTGATCACAAAATTGGTGAGATCATGAGGGAACTTGCCTTTCCCTGCTTCATTACATCTCCTAAAAGACATAGGTAAAACAGCCTTCAATGAATAAAGAGAACAGCGAGGGAGAAGGAGCACATTTGTAACTCTTGGGTCTAATTGAACACTTCCTCTGTAAAATTGTGTAATGCACCTCTATGATCTTGTTGTAAAGTTAAGTTTAAAAGATAACACTTTCTTTTACAGTTGCTAAAGTGCTGGGTATTCACTTAGCAAATGGATAGCAAGAGCAGTTAATTAAAAAGTAATTACAGCTGTAACTAAGTGGAAAGGTCAGAGCAGCTTGATGATGTATTTCCCTTCTTCTGCAACTGATTTACAGTACAGCTCTGCCTTTACAGTCACCTTCAACACTGGATGGAGTGCAGTCCAGCATGAAAAGGTAGTAGGATAAGGCATGAGTGCATGGCGGACACAACTCAGGACTAAAGTACAATTATGCGCTTAGAATAGGTTGATGGGAAACAACAAGTTGACTCCTGAAAGAAACACACAACTTTATTACTATTAATTTTTCAAACCTTAAATATGTTAATTATGTCAATAGATAAGGTCAATATGCAGATTTGGCCTTAAAGACATAAAAAAAGAACTTTCTTTAAGTTATTCTGCAAGTTAACAATATGGTACCCACAGAATTATTCATCCTATCGATGGATACGACATACGATTTTGGCTAATCAGTGAAAATCAATTTGAGGATTGAGGTACATCACAAAATCGGTTGACTACTAGACATGGCTCAGTGTGAGATTCTGAAGGTATGACAACCTTAAGCAAAAATATCATGGTTTCATAGTATTGCGATTCCAGCTCAAAAATGTGTTGTTTTGAAACGTATAGGTGAAAAACAACACCTTTTTTTTTTCATTGAACACAATCTTTATTTTTTAACAACATTAAGAATATTTGAAACACTAAATATGTATGTTTAGTTAAAAAACAATTAATTGAATTCTTTTAAATAAAATTAAATAAATGCATTCCCTTCTGTGAGCGAATACCTGATGCTCAACAAGCTCAGGACATAAATAATTGAATTCTTTTCAGTAGAAAAACAATATAAGACATATTTCTTTTATTTCATATAGATTTCTTCTGTTTCTTCTTTAAACAACAGCAGTCTTTTTGTTTTAGTTATTCAGCTAACACTACATTTTACAAGATTACATTGAACTGATTATGATGAAGTTTCTTTCACCAAATAGTCATTTTCACTGAACAGCACTTGAACACTTCATAATGCAACTCATTTCAAACTTCATCCCAACAAAGAAAACAGACAAAATCATGTCCCAAACGCACATTACTGGGTCATTTAGTTTAATGTTGTTTAAAAGGAATTCTGAAATTGTTTAAATTTATTGGCATGTCGGTCCTTCAGGGCCTTAACTAACAGCTCCTGTTAGTAGCTTAGGTTAGCACTGCTCTGCAGCGTCTCTTGCACAGGGGCTTGCTCGTATCCTGATTGTTTTC
>JAPZDX010000025.1:17823959-17838771 GCA_029783625.1 Naso annulatus
TTTTCTGAGGGCAGCTCTGCAGGAAAGGCATTTACACCTGCTTGCCTCATCTTTTACGATACACTAGTCCCCTGAAGTGTGCTCTACTTATAAATATCCACATCTAGGATGAAGCGAAGATGGAGGTAACACAAAGAGGCAAAGAAAAAAACCAACAAGTGTGTATGTGTGTGCTCTACAAAAAAAAAAAAAGAAAAACATGGCAATATCCCTGACAAATGAAGTCCATTTTCACCAGTGACTTGTTTGTCAAATCAGCACAAATGATTTATGTTCTGTGGTTATGCCGAGAGGTTACAAGGAGAGCACGAGACCCCAGGAATTAATCTTGCAAGTCAAAGTCTCTCCACTTGCACCTCCAACACAGATTTAAACTACACCAATACCAGTTAACCAGCTTGAAGTGAAAAGGTGAAAGACCCGATGTTCAATTAGGTCAGATTCACGGCGGAAACAGGGCGTGGATCCTTCTGACATAACGTTAAATGTTGAGGCACATTTATTGTTTCACATCCTCAGACAGCATCGTTTGAAATACTATACTCCATGAATCATGAAACAGAGGAAAGAGAAAAACAAATGAACAACTATCTCATTTTACGAAGACCCCATCTAACACTTTTTATTTTTTTGCAATACCATCTACATCAAAGCCCTTCTCATTGACTTTCAACTTCACTGACCGGGGGGCGGAGGGGTGGGTAGATATCAAACATTAAACAGCATTTTTCATTCATGAGCAAATCATGTTCTGTTTCAACAATAGAGGGAAAAAAGCTGATTCAGTGAAGTCGCTGCAGGGGTAATTGATAGGGATCCAGCAAAGGTAACTCCCCGGGGAAATGCTGGATCATGAATTCCTACCCTGCCAGCAGGAACATGGACTATCTATGGAGCTTTTTTTTAAAAACCCCAGTGGGTGAGAAAGTGAATTTAATAAATAATTTAAAAGGACATTTAAAGCTTAATTTAAAACCATGTGTCTGTGAAGCTCTAAATGTTCAGTTGTATTTCACTCTAAGCCTCTATCTGAAAATGTATTTTGTAGCTAACAAATTGCTGATCTCCTAACAGGAAATGTTTAATTATTTCCTTCAGTAACAATTTATGGATCATAAACAAGAACACTATGAATGTGAGGATGCCTAATACTAAATGTGGTCAGACTGTCAGGTACTTCAAAAATGTCACAGAGCACAAACAAGAGGAGTCAGCCAGATATCCATAAATGAAAGACGAAAGGCCTTTCCCCTCCACTTCATTAATCCTCGCAACAACTGTTCTTTCCTACCCACATTCACCCTCCATCTGTGTTACGCCGGCAAATCACCTTGCGGCAACTGAAGCAAAATTGCTGTTTATTTCACAGGGTAAAAACAGAGAGAGGAGTCTTGTTTGTCGAACTGGAGGCTGTGAGAAAGACGCAGCGAAGAGCTGCTGGCGGGCTGACGGGTGTCCAAACAGACGGTGGGTGTATGGGAAAAGTTTGAGGACTCTGTATAGTTATGTCCACACACCCTGACAGAGCTCAAATTTGACTGTTCAGCACTTGACAGGTCTCTGACTTCTCCCCTCCCACTGCTGCTAGAATAAGAGAGGGCGGAGTACACACACAAACACACACGCTGTCAAAAGTGTGGAAAAAAAAACCCCTCAAATTGTCATGAGAGGAATACATCAAGTGCCTTCACACTCTCTCTTCTATAAAAACTATAAACTTGCTCCGTGCTGTTTGTGTTATTCATCAGCAAGTTAGGTAGCCTGGTTGTGTATCTGAGCAACAAACTGGCCAGGACAAGAAAACTCCCAGAGCTTCCTTCACAAAAGCCTCCCGTCTTCCCTGATGGAGAACTGGTCTACTGGACTGAAAAAGGCAAGGAGCAAACCAAGCATAACTGCTCTCGCTTCACACATACGTTTATGTACAAGTTTAAGTTTGTGTGCATCCACAAGCACACACAAAAACACTGATCTGAAACTCCTCAAAGCGTACAAAAAAAAAAAAAAAGAGAATACAATGAGCAGTCACAGTGCATCTCTAGCTTTCTAAAAGACACAAACACAAACACTGCAACAAGCCTTGGTTCCCCTAATTGGCACAGAGATTTGACTTGAGAGCAAACATAGATGGCTTTCAAATACAGAGGAAACAGCGCTTGGTTAAAAAGATAATTAACATTTCAGTGAGAAATTTTTTAAGTGTCACAAGATGAAAGTGGCTTGGCATCTATCACTGGGGAGGGTAAATGTGTGTGTAGATTAATTAAGAAAGGGGGTGAAGAGAGATGACGCCTCCTTACCTTTGCTCTGCGAGGAGAAGCAGAGGGAGAGCTGAGCAAATAGGTCAGGATTCTCAAACTTCTCTTCTTTGACTTTGATCCAGAAGCAATTCTCTGCCATTTCCTGAGGCACTATCTGCAATGACACAAGGATTCCATTATCACCACAATCAGAGACCGCTATTCCACCAACCTGCCACTCAAAAAGTTCTTCTCACTGGAGATGGGGTTTGTGTGTGTTTCTCTGCGCGTGGACACACACATGCCCTTGTGTGTTTACATCCTTAGCATTCAAGTAGCAAACAACAAACCAAAAAAACAACTAATAAAAAAAAAATAAATAAATAAAAATACTTGTGATGACAGATCACATAAATACGAACGTGTTAAATGATGATGTGTGGATAGACCCTGACTAAATCAGGCATATCAAAGCTCTAGTTGAACTCTCCTGAGATGAATGAAGTATGAGAATTTCAGTTCATGCAGCAGCCTTGTTTATACACACTCCCTACACAGACTTGCCTGAAACAGCAAAGCCTTTAAGAAGCAACCAAGCACCTACACACACCGAGGTGAACGCAGGCCATGGACAAGCTTTCTCAGCGCACACCTTAACATTCCTTCCACACAGCTCAACAGACAAGAAGGAGAGTAGGAGTCAGGGATTCGACAAAATAAAACCATACTAGCTAATAATGTGGGTGACACTACACTACAACTGCTGCACATGTGCTAGGGTAAGAGCCCTTAGTGTGACACTGTTGTGGCTTTTTATCAAGGGTCCGGATTAGCAGTTGGCCTAGCGTACTGCTGCTGTTAACCTCCTAAAAACCACAGTAATTACAAACAGAGAGAGGTTTAAGTGCAACACTTATGCAATACAGGCGGAGAGCTTCAGTTGACGCGGAGCAATCATACCGAAGGCGATATAGAAACAGTGACAAGTGTTGCAGATTCCTATAATAGCAACAATCGCTGTTCTAATGGGAGACTTATGAAGCATTCAATATGAGCTGAGTTGAGTAAAATAAAGAGCCTCCGTGCTCATATCTGCTCTCATATGATCCACTCAGAGTCCTGGAGAGCAGTTTATGTCATGTCCGTGATATTCAGAGAAAGACAGTTTACAGCGAGCAGTGATTTAGCAGAAGGTTCAATGATGCTTATCTGAAGATCAACACTCCCACCACACCACCACCACCATCACTACCACTACTACTACAGATAAAAACAACAATAACAAATGCAGTGTACCAGCCTACTGTTCATGGTAAAGCAGTCCTGATAGTAAATTCTCGATAATTCAATTAAATTTTTGGAATACATTATGTGGCTCCTTGTGGCTGAAGGCTTTACGAAAACCATACAAAACATGGACTGCATCCTTGTAAAGTGTGAGTCTAAGATTGACGACCTAATATTGAGCTTAAATATGAGCCTGTCTCGTGTTTAATCTTGTGACAGCTATTTCTTTTATCCTACTGCATCCGTGCTGCCATTTGTTCTAACATTCCTATTCGTATTGTTTACAGATAAACTGATTGTAGGTATTTAAGTAGTCATCAAGTGTGCAATGAAAATGCAACAAGTATAGCTGAAACTACACTCTGTAGTAATAATTGTATACTATAAGTCTCAGATCAAATATTTGTGACTTATTCTCTTGTCAGGCATGTTTGGTGCAGTAGAAAGAGGAGAGGTTATACAATATATAACCAATTCATAGTTGCTCCTCATAGGCTCATATTCTCATCTAATGCACACAGAAAAGACCCTTGTCCCATTTAATCAACACGAGAGAGACAGATTGCTTTCCTCAGGTGGTCATGAATTTCATCTGCATTGCCAAACTACAATTCCTGTGGAGGCAAAGTTAAAGTTCCGGCACATTAACCTGTTTCTGTGAACTTTCTAGACAATGGACATGAATCATATATGCCAAACCACATAGATACTGCACAGCAAAAAAAATAATATATAACGAAACATAAGAAATACACAAGCTGACCTGCCTAGTCTGAAGAAACACAAAGAAATGTTTTTCTTAATAATTTACACACAGGTTTGATATTTCTTACTGCTGTATGACACTATTAATAACTTCCCTTACTGCTCAAGAAACTCCCACACAGAGTGAAGAGTTTGTCGACATGGCATTTTAAGGAGTCCTTGAGTTGATAGAAATGACCTGTAAGTGCTACTTCCAATGCAATAGTGAACACTGACTTGCTTTCCACACTTCTGTCCTGTCAGTTGGTCATCTTTTGTTACATATATAATGTATCATGGAAAAAAAATAAAAAAAAAAATCTCCATTTGTTTACTTGTGCTTTAGAAAATAAAAAAAACATAAAGATATAACTGTAATGGCTCTCAACACACTGAAAAATCCCATTTACAATCTCTTTTTAATACATAGCCTGATTTCAATAAAACCATTAAATATAATGTGCTGCGCTAACATGATGTCAAAAGAAGTCGTCTGATGTTTTGGTTGCTGTCAATAATTGAAGACTAAAAGGCAAGGTCATACAGACGTCGGCAAAGAGCCATTAAATTAATGCTAAGAACTCCTGAGGCGACGGATAAATCAGCTATGGTAAAATAGAGCCCACACACAAGAAAACGTCCTATTGAAATTGTATTCAAATGTGATGGAATATTACACAACCCAGTCTTCATTCAATTATGCTAAAAGATTATAAATCCAATGAGAATTTTTTGCTGTTGTATTCTTTGGAATGGGCGCTCAGTGTGGAGCAGTGTGGACCATGGCTGAATGGTTTTTTAACTATAGCAAGAGCGCGTTTGAAAAGAACTCCTTTTAATTTGGATGTTCAACTTCATGTGTAGCATTACTTCAAAAACCCTCTACAGCCAAAGCTCAGTGCATGCATGATAGTTGAGATGTTCCATTGTATTTTGTGTAAAATGTGCAACAACATTCTCCTCACAGTTTCAAATCACCAGTACTCTCAGTGAACATGAGAATATATGTTGCAGTGAATAAAAGCTCAGGTTAGCTGACCTTGCTCCAGTTGATCCTCTTCATCACAGTTTCTGGCTTGTAGATCTTCTTTGGCTCCAATCCATAAGGCAGCTTGATGACAGGCATTGCAGGAGGTGGCGGAGGCCCACCGGGGCCACCAAAGAAAGGCGGAGGAGGTGGGGGTCCACAACCAGGGGGTGGTGGGGGAGGTGGAGGTCCTCCACCTGGGGGCGGAGGTGGAGGAGGTGGCGGTGGAATGCCAGCGTGGCCAGGTAGGGGAGGAGGAGGAGGAGGAGGAGGACAGCCACCAGGTGGTGGTGGTGGAGGTGGTGGTGGAGGAGGAGGTGGAGCTGCTGCACCCCCTGGTAAGGGTGGTGGAGGTGGTGCTCCAGGCGCAGTTGGCCCCGCTGCAATCTGAAAATACAGGCAAGAAATGTTAATGATGGCCAACTCAGACCAAGTCTCAATCTGATGTTGCCAACACAAAGAAGCCTTAAGGAGTGTTTTTGTTTTGTGCCATAGAAGAGACTTTTTGTGCTTTACTGCCTGAAGGACTGCAGCATCTTTGTGACTTTCCATGAGCATTGACTGTGGCCTGAGAGTAGGGTGTGTGTGAGTGTTGATAAAAGTTACGCCCCCTAATGTTTCCATTATTTTATGATTCAAAGAGATCATGACCACAAGTTTATTGAAAATATTTGTAAATGTTGTGAATGCTAATGTGACTTTGCTATTAGTCCTTCAAGCTGGAAAAGTACAGTGCAATAGTTTTGGGAGCAAAATTTTTAAGGTTTTTTGTCCTAAGGTTTATCATTACATCAAACATTTTTAATGTTATATTGTCATGTTTAAATAATATTTTTGTTATTTTACACAGTATTGTTTTGTTAGCAAGTGACTCATGACTCTTAAGGATTACATCATTTATGTCTTTGGAAACAGTGGAATATTTCAAGTTGAATGTAAACATTAGCTAATGCATGTACACTTAATTTCTATCAAACTGTGTTTTTTTAAATGGTATAAATTTCTATGTTTGACTGGAAAATGAACAAGTGGTGAAAAACTATTAATTATAATTTACAAATTGTCTGGATCCTTCAGTTAAGTCTATCCCCATATTTGGAAATATTTGCAATGGGTCTTAGATTTAATGAGAAGAGAGAGATAAGATGTATTTTACATCAACTGAGGCAAAGAAAACCCCAAAAAACAACACTTCTATAAAATGGGAAAACTCTTGGTAAGTGTAAAAAGCAATGATTCCCTAAAGCAACCCTAGCTGCAGTGTCAGGATGTGTTACAGTAATGGGTGATAGTAATACTTGTGTGCATAATATATGAGTCCATGACTTGTGCAGCTCATATTCACATCATGTCAGACGTGTCAGAATGTTTAATTAAAACTTAGATTTATGTTTTTTATCAATTTCAATTTTCAAAGGATCGTTTCGCAGTTTGTTCATACTTTCCCACTGGAGGCACAAATCATACTTAGACCAATGATGTTAAACTGAAGAACATCAAATTTTAGAACAACAAGACTAAACTTGTTTTTCACGTTTGAACTGGGTATACGGTTTGCATGCTGTGTTTAGCAATACTAATCCCTGCTGATATGAATGAAAATACTAAGCAAAATGCGTGAGAAAAAAAATTGTCATCAACCACTGTTTTAGTTTACACAAGATAAGAATGTTGCTTCCCTATCAAGTCTTTGTCACAAGTCCTCACAATGGCAGGCTATTACACAGCAGACAGGGATGCAATTAGACCTGAAACTGATAAGACCGAGTCTTTCAGTCATTTGACATGTGTGCACTATCACACATACCACAAACACAGGTGATAGTCTGTGATAATGCTAATAGAAAAATGTTAGAGAGGAAAAAAAAAGTTATGCAAATACAACCATTGCAGACACCCAACCTTAGACAGGCTTTTGATCTCTGAAGCTGATTAGATGTTGGCTCTTACCAAAATGCATTTCTACTTGCACTTCTCATTTCCAAAAGCAATTCCCCACTATGTGCTTTTCCCTCAGTCACTTGATTGTGTGCGTGAATGTAATTGGCTTCATATTTAACGACATTTCACTGTGTTTTGTTACATAATGGCTTTGGCGGATTGTTTTTTAGGGTCAAAATTAAAAAGGTGTTCTGCGAGGAACCCTCTTCACAGATCGCCAAAACCCCTTTAGTGAAAATCCACATCCAATGATTACATGTCTGTCAATCTGGAGTCCTCCGTGGCCCGTTTCCTCTTTTAAGATTAATATGAGAGAATGGAAGCAAATTAGCTGCAAATTGGAGCGCAGTGGTTTCCATACAGAAGGGCCCTTCGAGTCTTTATCTCTCTCTCTACCTCTTTTTCTTATCTATCCAATAATAATAAGCTCAGAGTTTCACAGAACACTTGGGATCCTAAACCACTGCCACTGGTTTCTTCCTCGGACACCAAAACAAATATATTTTTTTTAAAAAAGGATCCGCAAGTTTTTTATTGTGCATTTTGACCTTAATGATATTATTTTGTATTTAATTCCTATGGGACAACATCAGTGTTTATGTTTTGCAATATAATTAAGCAGGCCTCTACATGTTTTATATAAGTGTCTGGGCGCAGGTATAGAAAGAGCAGAAATGATTATTTTTACAGCATGTGTCCCTTTCCTATTTATTTTGTCATGTGTTGATTTCTGAAATATACTTTTTATGGTTTAGCATGTCTTAATTTTGTGTGTGCCAGTTTAAGAGGGTCTAATTGACATTTTCTGGCTGCAGAGCTCATCTGGAGCCCTGTCTAAAGTAAAAGATGGGGCTCATACGAAATCTAACCCATCCAATTTGGATTCTTAGTCTTCTGGACTCAGTGGGGAGGTCAGCATGGCAGGTAATTAACTCTGAATGCTAGGTGATTAAATCTACATCCCAATCTCATCTCTGATAGAGGAATTCAATCACAATGTGTTTACTTATGAAATTGCTTTGAACATGAAGGAAATGTGTGCAATTAAAAACCATTACAAAGTTTACCATGGCTTCAAACTGTAATAATATTTTGCTTAATGGAATAAAGGTCTCGAATACTTTGGTTTTTAAATTATCTTACCTGTTTTTATTGATTAGTAATTTCACTGCATTCAGCATGATTTTAAATCAGTGTACATTTCTAATCAATGTCTATTAAATGTAAACTTCTACTTGCAGAGATTTTAGAGTTTTTTTTTCTTCTTGTAAATAAAAATCATACACATTTCATGTTGGTTAACATCAACAAAACTTGAATTTATAGGTCATCAAGACTTTACTTTCAAATCAAATATCTTAAGTGGGGCACACATGCAGAGGAATCAACAGAGAGGACAAGAGATCAGTTCTGTAATCAGAGAATTTTCTTCAACAAACCATTCAAAGCAGCTCAATCCAATTTAAACATACCTCGGATTTGCAGGTAATTAAATGTGAGATTAGGTCAAGGGCCACACATGCAAAGAGGAAACCCACCTTGGCTTCAGATTCCCTGATGAGTCTCTGAGCCTCTTTGAGCTTGTCTTTTTCAATAGTTAACTGTGCAGATACATCACACACACAGACGCGCACGCACACACACACACACACACACATCATGGCAATACCAAACAGACACAGAGGGCAACAGAAAGGCACAAATGGGGATGGGTTAGAGAGACAGAGAAGAAGAACACTAGTACACTAGAACAGGTACAGTACTCACACCAAACACAAAAAGGCTGGAAAAAGAGACAAGCAGGGGGGAAGAGGATGTCCCTTGTATAGTTAATGACAATGACAGTACAGTGTTACATTCCCATTTTGTCTGTATAAGCTATTTGATGTGCTAAAGGCAGAGTGTACTGTACTTTTACACCTAAAACAAGATGTAATCTATCTTCAAAAGAACATCAGTGCACAGCTCTGACTGCTGCATGAAAGGAACAAGGCACAGCATCACTGACAGTTGGTACACCTTCAAAACCCTTCTTCCATTTTCCTTTTCATTTTTGGCATTGCAAAATACATTTCAACTTAACACTCTCAGATGTGTGATGGGAACTGATTTCACTCTGCAGTCTTTGTTTTAAAATGTACCTATTTTGCTTTGATATTTCATTCTGCGCGACCTTGCCAAAAGAAAGAGGACGGGGGCGTTTTCCCGCAGCAGCTGATTTTTTTTTTTTTTTTATCATTTCTACAGAACACATCTTACTATGGACTGTAGAGAACTAAATATTTAATAAGTATAATGGAAAAAAAGATGGGAACTTTTAATGGGGTGACTTGAAAAGAACTACCATTTTGCAAGAATTTTAGAGAATGGTAGTAAAGTGCATATTTAAAGCAAAAAGAAGTTTCATTTTTGCTTTTATCCTTACAGATTTAAAGTTGCAGGCTTTGAGATATTTCAGTTTCTGACAGAGATTTTAAGCAGGATTGTATCCTTTGCATTCTGAGATATCCAGCTCCGTTCACCACCATTTTCTATAGAACTGTTAACGTAAAGATATGTGCAGAAGACATCAGAAATAACAGTGAATTTTACAGCACATTCTGGTTTAACAATAGAACTCGCTCTATTTCATAACCGCAAGGTACACCTTTTAATAGTAACTACACTGTGAGTTTTGCTGTCATTATCAGTTGAGTCAAATCCTGTAGTCAGCGAGGGCGAAAGGCAGTCTGTCAGTAAAAGAGAGAGAAAGTGGTCCACTACACCTCCAGCTTCTCTCGGGGCCAAGCTGGGTCAGCTACAAGACCGCCAGGTTGTTAAAACCTATTAATGGAATGGCACAGAGTGCTCCAATGTACCACTGCAGTGCTACATTATTCATCACACCCAGAACCAATTCAACGAAAAGCTTCCTTTTCTACCTTGAATGGGTTGCAAGCAAAGGTTCGCAGAATGGTGGATGATTTCCACTTGTTGTGATTTCTGTGTCCTTTGTCGATGTTTACAGGCAGAACCTCCACTCAACTCAATTGGGGGATAATCAAACAGACACATCAAACAGGCTGCTTGTTACAATGCCAAAGTTCCCCGAGAAAGACTCTCATTAAATGTGTTGGTTCACAAACAAGGTGAAGGGAAGCGACTCAGGCATGCATGTGTTTTGATATCTGACAGGAATTCTGTCTCGGAGATGAAAGGTGAGAGTTAGCTCTCACTTCATTCATATTCAGCAAAACGGCAGTCATAGCGCTGCGGCTTTGATGGCCAAAGTGAACGCGTGTCCTCACAAGGATTTAAAGCTTCTGCGTTCTCACAGTTAATGGCTTTCTCTCGCACTGTGTCAGATGTGGATTAGGTTGCAAAACAGACTCTTTCAGCCGAGTCTTCCTCAAGTGGCAGAATCACACCCGTCTGAGAGGATGGCTGTTGTTTTGTTCATTGCTTGAGGTACCAAATGTTCTATGTGAACACCTGCCTAACATAAAAACCTGAGATAACTCTGAATTGCTATTACAACACTTGCATACTTTAACATTTCTTTAACAAAATTAAGCCCTTACAGCATAAAATAAACTAATTAAAAATAATATGTGGGGCCAGGGAAAATTAACTGCACTTCTCTTAAACCTGAACAGCATGGATTGATTCACATTCACAGTTAAATTTACATACGCTCAAAACTAAATGTAGCCCTTCTGTGCATATACTTAACTAACTGTATTTAAGATCTGTTGAGATACACAGGCGATATGATAAAGTCCTTATGGCCACATGCACGCAAGTTTGCGCCAAACAAATAACAGGTTTCCATGCTGAGGTTAATGTCTGTTTATGTGCAGCTCTTCAGCGGTAACCACTCTTTGAAGGAGTATTCAGATAAACAGAGGAAGAGAGGGCTTGACTCTCCAGGGCATCTCTGCACTACACTACCTGTTAATGCACCACAGCCAGTCAGTCTTCAAAAGACAGGGGCCTGCCAGGGGAGGGTGAGGAGGATGTGTGTTATAGGGAAGAAAACAGTGGAAACACAACATAAAAAGCCCCAACAAGGGAAGGAGGGCAGGCAAAGGTAATGCAGCCTGATGCATTCATTTCTGACGAAAGATGGAAGAAGGAGAGAGCAGGGTTGGAGAAGAGTGAGCAGGCCAAGCTTCATATTGTGACGGTCTCTTGGAATTAGGTGGGCATAGTTAAGGTATGGAGCGAGTGATGAGCTGGTTTGGGCGCAACTGCAGGTAACAAGTGGTGACACGGTACTCAGGCATGCGGAATACTAGAGTGAGAACTAAAAACAAATTNNNGTTTTGAGGAAAAAACATTTTTTGACTTTCAGCAGGACATCAGAATAAGCCTGTGTTACATCACGGCATTTGTTCTGAAGCTAAAAAATGACTGCTGGAGGACTAAAGTAACTAAGAAAACTCCCAGTGATGATTGGACCGCATATGCAGGTGCAATTTATCACACAGAGTGCTGACACTCTGTAAGCAACCAGAGATGAATGTTTGAAAGAAAAAGCCACATTTGATGTAAATGGAGCTACACCATCTTGCAAGACTGGTTTATATTAAATTCCCTAAGCAGGGAGGCAAGCTGCCCTTTTGTCCCAAGGCAGTGCTAAAGTGTTTGAAATTAGGTTAAGGGGGAAATAGCAGTCATTTTCTGTACTCAGAATGGACGGTTTTGCCTGGGAAGAAATGATATGGAGGCCAGGAAAAGAAATGCAATCCATCTCCGTGATGATAGAATTACATATAGGAAACGCTTCAATAGAGCAATTCTCCCATAAAAAGAGCTACAACTTAAAAAGGAGATTGACCCTTTATTAAATCAAATGTTCTTGCATGGTTGATAACTCCCACTTACAGTAGCAGCACATCTGTATGTGCTGTGGACAGTATCCTTCTGACCAAACCAGCCCCCTTTTCTAGTCAGCCATTACGTCTTGCTGCTCTGATCTTCAGAAAACCGATTTTATTCTGTGTGCGATTTTATGAGATGTTTTTTCATTTGAAAAACTGATTAAAAGAGCTTCTGGACATGGCTTTTACTCAACTTCTTTTTCATGCTTTTTTGAAAAACATACAATCTAAAAGATCTCCAGGGGAATGACACTGTTTTGCCGAGGAGTGGGATTTGTCTTTATGGATTTACCTGGGCCTCCAGGGCCTGGATCTTCCCCTCCAGCTCTTTGATTCTCTCTTCCTTCTTTTGAGACTCGGCCTGGGCCTCCTGCCGTGCGCTGAACTCCTCATCAAACTGCACAAAAAGAGTATGTTTATGTGCACATAAACACTTGTGTAAACACATACACACAGGTTGGTGAGCGGCATAGTGTCTCCAGAGAATGGCCACAGGGCACATCAACAGACACCAAAACATGCTGTCTTACACTCTCTGGCCGATTTCTATTCCTAGCTCTTATGGCCCTAGAGCCCTGTTGTCCTTTGTCTTTGTTTCAGGCCGGGCTTTCATGTATGTTGATGGATCTAACCTTTGCAGAAACCAAGCCATGTCACTACAATGACTTCACTGGCCCAGCAGGGTGCATGGTGGGCTGATGGGACAGGACTCTTAAGAAGAAAAAGTACCCAGAACCCCCTTGGTGTTGTTACACAGCGGTAGTGAGGCTCCTTAAGATATATTTAAATGTCATACATAAAATCCCGGCGGTTAAGTCTTAAGTTTGCAGCTGTTTATGGTCTCTCAAATAGATAAAAATTAAAATTAGTAATCAAGTATATAATTTATCAATTTAATCAGACTAATAGAAAATGTAATATAAATAGAGAGCTGCATTAAAAGAGCCTGCAGATAACTTAACTCTGCTCCGCACTGTGCGTAAATAAGTATACATCAGAACATCGGCATCGATTCTTGTAATGCTGATACGGATCATGTAGCGTCACAGCCAGGTATTGATCAGGGCATGGAAAATCAATAGCTTGTCTGGGAGCGCCGAGGAAGAAAAAACTTTGCTGATGAGAGCCAGCCAACCAGGGGGAGTGTTGAAGTGATTAATGTCTCACCTTTTTGGAGTACTCGGCAGCCTTCTGTTCACTCTCTTCAACTTTGGCTTTATCCACACACTGATCTGCAAGACAAGACAGGCCCTGTCACGACATACTTCAAAGGCAATTCTCTGTGCTTTACTATCAGACCTGTGGCTCATGTATCAAAGTATATTACAGCTTATTTAAGTGGGAATCTTGAAAGGTCTGATGATATTCACAAGGTAAGATGACATTAAATTGTTACTGACCAAGGGGGTATTTCGACACACCAGAAAATTCAAAAAGTGTTTGTAAATAGAAAAAAATTTTCATGTTGCCGGAGTAAGGAGTTTAAAGCAGCAATATGTAACTTGACCGCCACCCGCGGCTTCAAAAACAAAACTTAACAATGCAGATTAATATGTCGCGCAAAACAGCAATTTTAGTAAAACAGGGTCATATTTACGGAGAAAATGTCCTCTGGTTTTCTCTCTGATGTCCTATGACTGCTCTGTCTCTCTGCAGCCTTTTATTAAGTGGAGCTGTCACCAAAAACTACCTGCTGCTGCAGCTGCAGCTTCAGTCTGCAGGCAGCCGGCATGTTGCTTTCAGCAACCTCCATGAACAGAGTTGAGGAAGAGCAGTCATACAATATTAGAGGGAAAATCAGAGGACATTTTTTCCATGAAATATGACCCGGTTTTACTAAAATTGCTGTTTTGTGCAGCGTATTAACGTGCATCCTTGAGTTTTGTTTTGGAGCTGCAGGTTGCGGTCAAGTTACATATTGTTGCTTTAACTTTATTCATGGTATCTTTCTACATATACTCTGATGACATGCACAATTTCTTTAGTAAACCTTCAACATGTCTACAATTAAGGTTGTATAAAATAGAGTTCTTGTGATGAAATGTAAAACTCTATCAATGATTAAATAAATTCAAATAAAATTTCTGTTTTGGCAAAAAGAGGTCAAAATACAGCATGGGCAGCTTTGGCAACTGTTGTGTTGACCTTGAAACAAAGGAACAAGAGGAGAAAAAAGTGTTTTCATTATATGTACTGTATGTACGCTGCCTCGCATATAGTGACATCAGTCATACTGTGCAACTCTTGGCTCATGCAAATGTGTTAATCATTTGGCTTCCTCTGCTCATCACCTTACTCTTACTGGCAAAGGTGTCCTTAATTAGTAGGAATCATCACCTTCATATTATGAGTTTTTATCTGTTGTTTAAGAGTGTCTGACATTAAAAGAAAAAAAATCACTCAAAGCAAAAGTACAGGACTAAATCATTATTTTAGTAAGTCTTTGCTAATTTCACTTCATTTTCTTACAATAACTTTAAAAATAAATGATTTTTGTGTTTCGGCATTTTTTTTTATTATAGATTATTTTGAAAAATCACACATCACTGTAGATTAATCAGTTCTGGGATAACACATGTGTTATGTGTAAATTACTGTTGGATCACAAGTCACACAACACATTTTCACTCAGAAAAATAACTGTTGAAAGGAAATGACAGCCTAATGTATAAGTGAAAAATGAGTTAAAAAAAAACAAACAACAAAAAAAA
>JAPZDX010000025.1:17934138-17958295 GCA_029783625.1 Naso annulatus
GTTTGCTTTTTTGTTTTTAGACTGACATTTGAATAGAACTATAGAGAATTAAAAGTCATGCAAAAAGACTCAGATTTTGAGATGTCTCATGCTGTTCTACAAAAATATTTATTACCTTATGTTTGTAATGTGCATCAGGTATTGACAATAGGCTACATTTTATCATCCTTTTAGCTGTTAAGGTTTCTAAGATATTTATTAAAAGAAGCAGTGGGATTTTCCCTTTTGTAAACCAGATACTTTAGATACTGCAAACATCAATTAAAATCTATAAAATTACTTTATAGATACTTTAGATACTGCAAACATCAATTAAAATCTATAAAATTACGAAAGACAGATTTAAAAACTATGAAACAAGTATCTGCATCATAACCTTTATTCATGCAATTTATCCTCAATGCCAAGAGGTGTGCCTTATGTTTTGCATGTTTTTAAAAATCCTTCTCATTACAAAATTAAGCTGGCTTCATAAGAATTCAACTAATTACATTAAATTTTATTTATTTAATTGAATAACAGACAAATCCTTCATTGCTCTGATGCTTTAAATTCTGTTATATATGAACACTGTATGGAGAAGGGTCTGTATGGCTAGACCAGAAAAATACATTAGTATGGATGGTTAGGGAAATATGAAGAAATGCCATCAGGTTTGAGCGCAGTCGACACTGCAACAGCACTATTCCTCAGAGAGCATGACAACAGCGGTGAAAAAGCTCCCAACTAACAGTAATTGGTTTTAAAATAATAGAATTCATTACAGTTATGGCGCTTGTTCAGAAATGCAAACAGGGGAAGAAAAAAACATTCACCAGAGACTTGCGCTGAACTGCTTCACTAAAAACCATGGGGGGATGAAAGGCATAATTCAAATGACAATTTTAGAACCCTTAGTTCATTTATATCAGAAGCTCAGAAGATGTTGCCGGCATAATAACATCAAGATTTTTTTTCTGTTCTTTTGTTCTACTTGCAGGGCTTGGAAGGAACTTTTTTCCCCTCTCAATTTCATTCTTTTGTGATAGCAAATCCCTCCTCCTCACACAGAGACATGTGAGGTGACACACAAACAATCTAGCAAACAACACCCGTCGGCAGCAGAGAGACAGCCAACTGAAAGCTAACATGGGAAATCTTGACAGGAAAGGAAAAAAAGCACCTCACACATGACACTGAATTTGCTGCTTGTCTTATTAAACGACTGTGTAATTATACACATCAGGGGTCTGCATTGAAAGGTTCTATGTTTTTATCACACTCAGTAGCAGACTATGCTGGATTCAAGGCTAACATCTCAGGTGTGAAAAAGACATCCACCCAATAACCATTAAAAAGATCATCTCTCAAGACCACTCAGGACATAAAGAGACAGGTCAGCCATCTCAACATGATTGGATGTCACCACACACGCTGGGTGTATGGCCAACATCAAGGACATCACCATTTGGAACACTATACATCTGCCATCAAATCAGCCTCAGGCCAACATCGAGTAATTGGCCCCATTTTAAAGTAGTGCTCGAAACATTTTGACCAACAATTGATAGACGCCAAAAGCCTTTACTACATTTATGATTTTTTCCCTTTATTTTAGTCATATTTATTTGGCACATACTTGAAGAAAAACAAGACTACCATATGGTTGTCCATTAAAAATTGATGTGGTATGTTAAGCGAGTGTACCTGAGCAGAATGACAAGGTGGAGGAAGTTGAAATAGTGAGCACAGCATGTGAGGGGGAGCAAAGATGTGCCTCTCTGCTACTCTTTGACACTATGTCTATACTGGAAAACATTCTGGGCTGTAAATGAAAGCCATACCCAACCATGGCCATATTTCAGCAGAACACATACAGCCAGGAATCTGTGTCACGTCAGGAGCTCAGGGTGTCAATAAGCAAATACGGCTGATATGTACAGCTAGGATCAGAAAACAGTGATTTGATGTTTATATCTCTGAGGGATATGGTGTCCGTCTGCTGACATTATACATAAGAGGGATGTACAGAGAGAAGCAGGAGAAAGACAGTGATATCTATAGTGTGGTTCTATTAGCATTACTGATGTGTTGTTGGTAAGGGGCTTCATCTGCTCATCAGTGTGGGTCCGGTCTATAAATTATTCAGGTATGACTGCAAAAAAGAGCAATCAACACAGCAGGTTCTGTGGACAGCAGGTCAGGCAAGACATGCTTCTTAACAGGACCTGATCGCACAAGTGAAATGTTAAAAGGAAAAAAACGGGGTGGACCTGGTAGAGTTTGGCTGTCTTCCACCATGTTCGAGGCACTCTCACATTCTTCTTTTCCCCTCTCTGTCTACAGTAGGAGGGTAAAGGTATTGATCAGAGAAGACAGACCAATTTGAATGCTGTTGAGCCATTTCACAGGTTTTCTACCCTTTAAAGATCAGACGTCTAACAAATGGCATTAGTGGTATACATAGCGGTGTATTACGTGGGCTGAGAGAAACCCATTAGGTCAATTCCATAGCAACAACGTGGCTTTTCAGCCCCTATGCATTGCACTAACTGGCCAATTTAACAGACATCCACTGCCACCAAGTGCTGGCCTTCAGTACTACAATGCTGGCTGCAGAACTGCAGCTGTTGCTGCTGCTTATTCAGTTAAGGCAGACCATGACCATGCATGACCAGCTACTGTGTGTTGGCCTTGAGAAGTTTACACTCAGAGCAAATACAAACAAAGCCCAAAAAAAACTAAGATCCAGTGCCATCAGCACTGTTGTGAAACATCCCTGAAGACCTACTACAAAGCTACAAAGTTTGACAGGGCACAATGGAAAGCAAAAGCAGAAAGGAATGGAAAGAAGAGACCACGAAATTTGCCAAAAGCTGCCAGTTTTGCAGTTTATGAACATCCCAGCCAGCATGCATAAAGAAGAGGTAGTGCCATCTCAGGCAGGATGCAATCCTTGTTCACTGACACAGCTTACCAAGGCTTTACCAACCTAGCTTAATGTAAGTCATAGTGGAATGAGCCTGTACATTTCGACATGGATAGTTTATTTGTGTTCAGGCATTTATTCATCCACCAAGGGGAAAGGGTCAGCCAACGAGCCATGTGCTACTGGTAAACAGCTAATAAGTGTTACAGCTCTAAGGCTGACATTTAAAAATTGTGGTCCATCTCTCCTGAACACCCTTAGAAAAGAAACTGCAAGCCAGACAATAACACAGCAAGTGATCTGGCCTTGATCATGTCACCAATCATTACAGCAGAGAGCTGTCTGGGGAATTGGGAGAAACCTGGCTGTTGATGAGGCGATTATGTGGCTTTACTCTTGTGCGTTGGAGTATGACAGCACTATGAAAGCTCTGTGGCCGATAGGCCGAGACTATACCTTGTTAGCACTCTATTTTGCTGAGTGGACTAGTTGGCTGAGCAGTAAGGCTCTCCCACAGGGCCTGGTGGGCTTACTGCAAGAGTAGGGGGATTATAAACAGGCCATCAATGTGACTCTCTCCAAACTCGACAGCTAAAACAACTTTGGTTTCCACTCGTATTAACCACAGGTCCCTGTCAACAGCTGCCTCTCTTTGTCCCTCTTGTCCTCAAATGATCTTGCATTGTGTCAGTTGTGAAACAGATATTACAAGTCAGCAGGCTCTATGCATAAGTTGTTTGTGGACACTAACCACAGTGCAAAACAACTCCACATATTGTCACTGTGAAATCTGCATTTGGAACGACCACAAATGCGCCAGAGGAAAAAGACTGGCAAGGTTCACACAAGGAAAAAAAAACTCAATACACTACTTATATACTAAATATACACAGATTTATAAAAAGCTACCAAAAAAAAAGAGGCAAATAAAGAAATGTAGAGTGACTGGAGGAGCAGGCAACCATAAAACATGGGGATACACGGAATTTCACAGCTGTGTGAACAGTTAAAGCAGATGCGATAGGATGTGATGGTGGATGCATACAGAGAGGCGGGTTGTAAAAATATGCTATAAAGTTTATGGAGCCTAATGCAGCCCTGCAGGAGCCTCCCGCCGAGCTGAGCATGTCGACAGTGCCGTTGAGTGTGTGACAGAGCTGTGGGGGAGAGATGTACAACTGAGTGCATAGCCAGTATTCACAAGCTCCATCACTGGTGTGGGGATGTGAATGCAGAACATAAAATTCACAGATTTGCAATCAACAGACATAAGAACTGTGTTTCCCCCATCCTCTGCAAAATACCGTATCATACTATATCTCTCTTGCACAATATCTAAATCTGAGCTGTAATATCTATTCCAAAATCCATCTATAAGAGTAGCATGGACAAAAAAAGCACCATTTACCCATTTACCCATACACAGACATATAAGCATGTGCACACACCAACAAAAATACAGAGAGACTATAAAGCACTGCCATAGACACTGTTCAATCCAATATCAGCATACTGTGACCACTTCAGCCTTTCATGTTCTCTTCAAAATAACGAGCTCCAGCTCTCCCCTTCTGATTGAAGAGGAATGATTGTTTCTGCTTTTGCAGAGACATGTTGTACAGAGAGGAGATGTGTGACTGAAAAAGAAGGAAGGATAAAAGGTAGCAAAGAAAGAAAGAGTAAAAAAATGAAAATAAAAGGAAAAAGAGACAATTGCTGATGAAAAAAGTAACCTCTTTTTCTCATTCTCAGTGGGAGCTGGTGTTGACTTAATCCTTCCCACATAGGCCATCCTCTGTCACAGCTAAACCTTTGCTTCCTCCACAGCCTGCAAAGGCCAGTCCAACCATGAATGCATTAAGAAATGCTATTCAGCAGAAACTCCCAAGATTAATTGATAAATCATATGGGGATCGTGAAGTTTAACCTTACATGACAAAAGGGACCAAAGCTATTACGCTGTTGATAAACTAATTAACCAAATGTATGAGTAAATTGTTTCATCATCCAAGAGATTTTTGTAACGCATTAAATTTCAAATGTATATATATATATATATATAAAAGATATTCTACAATGGGAAAGACACAGAGTGCAAAAACTGTACAACAGTGCAGTATTAGATTGCTTCCAAATAAGATAGGTTTCAAAAGCCATTTAGAGATAGGTGTGATAAAATTCTAAATGAATGTGCCAACAAATAAAAAATCTAAAGGTTAGAGCTGAAAATAAAAATTGTAAATTTTTGTTTGTCAATTATTTTTGAATAGCCTTAGGAGTTTGTTTTTTAACGACTGCTTATGTTCTGTTTGTTTAACTTTCAAATCAAAAGTCAAAATCATAGTATGCTGACATTGTTTTTTGAGACTGGCACACCTCTTTCTAGGGCTGCACTCAGACCAAATCAGGTGATCAGGTTTTTTCATTCATTTGAATGAAGCCTGTCCGTTTTGGCTGAGGGGGGTCTAAGCCAAAGCAGCTGCCCGAAGAAATGCAGACAGCTATGGCTAAAAACTTGAAATCGTCTCAACTTTAGGAGAAGTGCAGCTCTACATCACACTGTAGCAGCCAATCATGTAAAGAGGCTGTCATTCAGTGTTGGACCTCCACCAGGGAGGAATAAAGTACATACCTTGACGTCACACAATGGGCCCTGTTATGTTAATTATACACACAATATGTAATTTCTGCCACGAGGGAACTTTTAATCAAAACAATTTAAAAAACAAAAAACAAAAACAGACTTTGATGATGTCGTGAAGCAGCGTAGGATCATGGTAGTTGGTGTCTTCACCACACTATTGCAGATGAAAATTGATTGGATGTGTCTCATTGTGCGTGTAGACAGAGCGCGCTGCATGAGTGGCACATTTAGCGCAGAATAAAGAGTCAAGTGGTTGCTTTCTTGTCTAGTGGGGTTGTTGCAGTGGCGAAATTTTCCACAGACTAATAAACTTGTGTCAGCACCGGTAATCCCCAGTCTACACTGGCTTTCTTCAAGAAAAAAACATTTATTATCTGTGGCACTTGGTGTTAAGTTACTGCTAGTGCAAACTGAACATTTCCTGCAACTGCTTCACATTAAAAGCATTCAGTTGGTGAAACGCAAGTTAACTTTCATTTTGAAGAAGGCTAGTCACAGGAAATACAATGTTCAGTAGCCTGGCTTACCACTATCGATCATCAGAAATGAAATGTTCACCAGACAGGTGAACTAACAAATTCTATTTCTTTCACTGAAGTTTTCATATTCTCTATTAGCATCCAATTTATTGTGAAGTAGGTGCTTTTTGCGTTTTGCTTTGACCACTAATCCTCCAACGTCATCCTGCTGGTCAACTCTACTTACTCTCTGTTTGTGGGCAAGTAATTTAATCAGTGTATGCCACACCACCATGTAACACCGTGTTTTACTGGAGTTTATAGGACGTAGAGGGGGAAGAAGGTTAGGCTGTCACTGATAGGCGACTAAGTGAAACGGTCCGTGTCTTTTATTGAAATAAATTATTTCTCTGAATTTGAAAATTGATGGAAACATTTGTGATATTGTTAGTATACAACACAACAATAAATAACACTGTCATGTCATTTTTTGAAATTTTAATGCTGAGTAGTTACATGTTATATCTTTAAGTGACACTCCCATCATTGGACAACCCTGCGGCGTTTCGCCAGATTACCTGATTTGGTCTGAATGCAGCATACGACAGTAAGGTAACAGGTACACTTTACTTTCCACCTCTGTTGAAGAGACTGGAAAGTGTAGACTAGAGCAAGACTTAAAACAACAGACGCAAAGACTTCAAGCCTTTCTAAAACAGATAGTGCTCAAAAAAACCTTCATACATTTGTTTGATTCAGACCAAAGGCTTGTTTTTCTAAATCTCTACAATGGAGGTGGTGGATAATATATTATGGTACCCTTAGAGTTTTGACTACTAGTGGCACTCCAGAGCAATGTTTTGATTTGCAGGTGCCTATATTTTTGGTATTAAGTATTTTTCTGACAGGAGCATCAAGGTATTGTCCGTCACATCCCAGTGAAGGAGGGAGACTGAAAAAAAATGTTCCTGCGATTATTACTAAAGAAACTAATGCATTTTAGTACAGGCTGATTTGATATCCAAGATCTGATATCCATTTAAAAAGAAACCTGACAACACACTAGGATATAAGCTATTCAACAGCTGTTCTAATAAATATTTCCTCCATCTGACTCCCGCACAACTTTCTGCGTTCTTTAGATGAACTCTAAAACACGCTTTTAGCCAATCAAACAAACATCTTATTCAAACATTTCCCGAAAGAGCATGTTCCCTTAATGTTAATTTGAGAAAGAATTTATGTTGAACACTGAGCTCAGGGCACAGGAGGTACACGCCATTGATTAATTTTTCATTTCCGTTCTTTTAAAGCATCAAGGACATGTGCCACATAAAATCTGCTCAAATCTCAGCACCGTGTTTAATAGCATGCTTGAAACAAAACAGTCCTTTTATGCATTTGTTTTTTAAGAAGTAAATAGGTGAATGAAGGAGGAGGGTGCCTTGATTTCCTTTCAGACTCTATATTTCTTTGTCTTTATTATGAAAAAAAAGGTCCTTCATAAGCACTCCTGGCACAGTGAACAAGCACTTGATTGGAGTAAAAGAGGAGCCAGATGTCTGCATGTACTCACACTCCTGTCTCCCTCATTTCCCATCTTGATTCTTTGCAATCCTCTAGCCTTACCTATAACTATTAGTTTACTGGTTTTTCTACATTCCGAAATCGTCAGCAGTTACCAGTAAGGAACAAGAGCACGAGTCAATAACCTTCTTTCTGTTTTATGATATATAAAAAATAAGTTTGGGTTTTAGACTCCTGGTTAGACAAAAGAAGCGTAATAAAATATCATTTACTGGCTTTAAATGCTTACGATTGGATTAATATTGACTGTCAAACAGTAACTTGAAGCAGTAGAACTACACTGGAAAACCTTGTACAGTCATCTGGTTAAACTGCTAACAATTAATGAATGATTATTATAACTAGTCTATTTGGTGCGTTTGGGTCTGTGGGAAATACAAATGCATTTGAAGCTCACTGCAGCCAAATTAAATTCTTCATTTCAACCTGATAATGAAAACATTTCAAGGTTCAATGGTTGTAGGAAACTTTGCTTGAACGTAAGAAACAAAACCATCAACTTTTTGAAATGTTGTCAAATATATAGCGACACAGACCACTTTAGCTCAAATTAATGAAAATGAAATCACCTTGTAGTCAGTCATTCTACACCTTCATTCAATGACATCCAAATGATAGATTTTGATAAATGATGCTTTTCTTGTTCCACATTTCACTTCTTGACTGAGCATTGACACTTAACAGTTTTAAACGGGACTATGTGCAATAAAATTTAAAAAGCTAATGTTAAAAATACAGCCTTAGCCATTTTGAAATGAAAAGTACAACACTTTCTAATTCTGCAGAAAAATAAAACACTTTGTCTATTGAACCAGATCAGCCAGAGTGCAGACGGTATAGCCTCATTTGATCTTTTCTCTCAGGTATGAGGTGTTTTTGGCTTTTTTGATCAAATCCACATGCTGACCACAATACGTAATAATACACTTGTTTACCCAACTGCACTAACCATCACTGCCTGACATCTCAGAGCTGATCAGCAGGTTACCATGGAAATAAGCAGTCATCTGTCTAGTCATACAGACATTGATCACCTCCCTGTGGTCCGGTGATTGCTGCTTTTCAACACATGGAGTACACCCTTTTTGTTGCTCATGTGCGCTCTCACTCTCACAGTCTCAGCAGCGTTCCATTCAAGCCGCAGAGCCTGTCAATGGCGGCACAGAGAGACAGAAGTCTACTTTCACAGTAACCCTGCAGGAGTCCCTGATGGATTATTACAACGTGGCCCTTGACTTGTGACGTAAATCAGACCAACCTTAACAGAGACTGACGCTATAAAGCCGTCATAGTGGTCAATAGGCACCTGCAGCACACTGCAAAAGAAGAGAAGTCTGGCCCATCTGGACAGTTTGAGGCTACCTGCAGGCATGCTGTTTCCCAGGTACGTGTGCTGCACACATTTCCCTTGCTTAAGAGGTGAACAGAGAATTTGAGACTATGCAGTGTTGCACACTTACACGCTGGTCAGACTGGATTAAAGGCAATTCATGCAGTCCTCTTTTCCTACCTCATTCTCTACTGGGAGAGGGATTTTGCCAGAGAGATTTCATGCCTGAGACAGAGAATTTACAGTTCTATGTTCCCTATAGACAATTCTAACAAACACTCTTCTTCCAGCACATCTAAGAGTGCTTTTCCCCACCGACGCTGACACCGTGAAAATGGGAATTTGCCAGCAAAGCAGGGAGCTAACTGTAGCCAACAACTGGCTAACCAAGCTAAATGCCCTCCTTGTTTTCTTCCTCTTCCAGGTGGACTTTTAAGAATGACAAGCTCATAGCTTTCAGCATGTTAGCCGTGCATCTAAGCTACTGATGACTGACATTAAGGTCATAAAGGTCAGGTCAAATGTTTCTGTATCCTCTTCGGTTTGAAGAAACTTCTTGATAGCTAAGAGTCTCATGTATCTTTTGCTATGGTGTGTAGAACTTTTGAAAGTAGGCCTCTACATCTCTGATGAGCAGTCGTAATACAAGCTGGGGTAAATCTGTCATATTCCATTTACTGAACACAATGTGGCCACTGCCCCAGATCGAGAGCTACTCAATCCACATCCATATAGGCCATGCCAAAAAACTCACTCTTCCCACAGAAATAGCTAAGCACAAAAGAAGAGTTTGACAAAGGAGAGAATGCAATCGATACAAAATGTCTCTGTAAAATGCCTCAAAGAGCGAGGTTTG
This sequence comes from Naso annulatus, assembly GCA_029783625.1. Lineage (NCBI taxonomy): Eukaryota > Metazoa > Chordata > Actinopteri > Acanthuriformes > Acanthuridae > Naso > Naso annulatus. Next base: position 17,943,922 of record JAPZDX010000025.1, read on the forward strand.
TCTGAGAGCATGGACAGAGCAGAGGCCAGGTCACAGTGTCCCGCTTTACCTTGCCTGTGTTCCTGTTAAGCTTTACAGTCCTCCTAATCCTCACGAAGCTCTTCAAAGCCAATGAACTACCATTTTGAGTAGCGATTCAACTCTTTCAAAACCACTAACAGAGCGTTTCTTCTCTTTTTGGAAAAAAGAACAGAACCCATTCTTTCAGGGCAAAAGGTGCCACTTTATGGGATCTTGAGAGAGAAAATAAGCAATCGGCACAAAACTGCATAAAGAAAGTAGAAGATTTTACCCATAGACTGATGTCACAAATTAAGTGTGATAATGTTATCTGGGCCTTTTGTAAGGAGGTAAATTGTAACACAATCAATAACAGAAACAAGATCTGCATTTGTAAGAAAACAGCCATGTGTCTAAAGCTCTTTCATATTGACAGTTAATTCAAATAAATAACTGAATACTTCAACAAAATGATACACAGATAAAGTCCAATCTTACTGTTCTGTATTAATATCTTTTTCTCGGTTCACTAGGTTCAGTGGGTGTGTGTAAGAACACGCACATGTGTGTATGCCTTATTAAGTAATATGTATACAGTTTGTGTTTCTTCTCACAGAAATGCACACAGTGAAAACCATTTAGATGCAACATGTTCTGATAAACTGATTAGATTGCAGAGGAGTATTTGTGTGAAAAGCTCTCTTTGTTGGTATTACAATATTCAAATGCTAATAGGTGTAACACTGCAATCTATTTCAAAAGGGACACAGTGAAAACCAACAAAAGGCCTCCAAGTTCATTTCCAGACTGTATAATATTAAAATCCTTCATTTGAAAGTGGTTCCATTTACATGCAGGAATTGTGTTGGCAATTTATAGCCTTTCCAAATTACAGCCCATTAGCAATATCTGGGCTGAAAATAAAAATCCAAGCCATAAAAATGACCTCCCTTGCACAGTTTGGAACGATATCCACGACATCCTTCCAAAAGAAGATAAATGTATAATTGTGTGTGTGTGTGTGTGTGTGTGTGTATGTGTGTGTGTTTATGTGTGTTTGGGGGTGAATGAAAACAGATACAAGGAAGAGAGGATTCAGAGGCCAAATAAATAATGGGCTACTTACCGCAACTTTGCTCCCAGTTATCTGCATGCAGCGATCAGCGAAGAAGGTTAATGTGCAAAAAGACACAAACAGCACAATCATTAGTAGGCCAGAGAATACTCTCCATTGCACGTTGAGGTATTAGCGTAACTTGTGTGACATCACAAACATCACTCACACAATTATAGCACACACTATGTTAAAAAACTTTTAAAAGCCAACAAGAGAACCTTTTTAATTATTGGCACATACTGAAGATAATGTCTGTGTTTGGCAGCTGGAATTGTCAAAATTTTAAATTGTTAATAAGAAAGATACATGAAAATGTAAATTAATAAAAACATCAAGGTAAAAGAATTTCATAGCCTGTACATGGCATCAACAAAAGGCATCATCAATACACTGCAACAGCAACTGTGGAAGTGATGAATCAACAGAAATGGAGAATTGCCCTTGTAACTGACTGACTGCTATAGATTCACAGATTCATTCTCAAAAAGGAAAGGTGGCTTGTGCGGACAAATGGGCCGCCGAGGGTCTCCCTGGGCTGATATCAATCAGTTGCTGTTAATGTTGGGCTTTAGGTGTCAACTCTGTGTGGAAAAGCCACCTTGAGCCCATGCAGTCAGCACGATTCTTTGAGTTTAACCTTGTTATCTGTCAATAGTGGCAGGTAGCAGGGGTGTTTTATTTAATCACTTATACTGTGGGGCTTCTTTCAGAGTAGGACGACATCTGTCAGCAAATTAAATGTATTCTATACTGTGGGTGAGCCTTATCTGTACAAAATATTTCTGAAGAAATGCATTTTGATTGTAGGAAGTTAGAGGATGTACTTAACTTCTTGTCTTTTTCCTCCAATTTGCTCTCCTGTTTTCACCCCCTCCCATTCTCTCCCCCTCCTTTCAGCTCTTCTAATTTCCCTTTCCATTTCTTTTATTGTCATTCTCAAACTCTCCAAGTCTGTGGTCATTTGATGCTTGATTTCCTCTTCTCCATTCCTCTACCCAGAGTTTATGGCAGCCATAAAGTCTATTTTACACGTGCCACCACCTTATCACATGCATACTACTTTCTAATCTCACTGTGTACCCACACTGCTCTCCAGTGAATGCAGCAAGGCATTGTCTTACACTGGGGATTTATTTTAACTAAGTACTGCAGGCCGCCCAGACACCTTGAAATGAGTCACACTAACTGAACTCCGGACGCTGATGCCTACAACACTTTTTAGAGCAGCTTGACCAAAGTAACAGACACTATCTTGAGTGTGCACAGACAAGAGTCAGGGAGGAGCCTAAGGGGGACAAAAGCAGTTTCACCAACAATAACACTTAATTTTCGATTCAATGGAACACTTGGTTCTCACGTAAACAAGGGCAAACTTCTTTAAGTTCAGACACCAACTAATAATATGAATAGTGTGGTAATAATACTATCTAAAGAAATCTGATATTAAGCATCTTAAATAATACAGCATAAATACACTAAGGACAAGTCACACAGTTATGCCTAGGTGTGTGAATTTTCTTCTCAATACAAATTTAGCCATTTCCACCATTTTTTATGGTGAAAAAATACACACTATTTGTAAAAATTAAACTCTCATTGGTCTGATTTTGAAAAAAGGCCAGGATGATGTAAGCAAATGTTAAGCTATGTTAAAGGAAAAAGGTGGCACATTTAACAACATAACATTTGAACAGAATTTTAAAATGAACACAGGATGATCCCCCTTGCAAGACCCTGCCATCACACCCTCCCTGCATCTGAAACACAGCACATTTGAAATGAATCAGAAAGATGTTTAATGTCAGGTGACATGTGAAATCAAAGAAGTGATTGTATTAGTGTAAAAGGAATTTTGGCAGTTTTAATAATGTTGGCAAACATTTAAAGAAACAAAGAACACGAAAGAGGTGAGGTGAGAGGGAGAGGGAGAGGCAACTGTTCATGCAAAGCTGATGGTCAAGGACGTCCACAGACACACTCCAGCAAAAGCAGAGCCGGTTTCCATTGAAACACAGTTCATAATCAAATGAACAGGGTCAATGTACAATTTTCCCTTGAAAGCACAGGGTGGAAAAAATGTTTTGACCTTCCTCTTTCCAAGAAAGAGTAAACAAAATAATAACCATCCTTAAATTAACATGTACTTGAAGCCATATTGCTGTACTGAAATGGTCTCTGTGGTATATCAACACGGACGAATGATGAATATAAATGCAACAAAGCTGAGCCACATGAAGAACATCTCAAGCGCCTAAAGTGCTAAAATATTTTTCTTTTTTGTTGCAGAAATATGTTTGTTTTGTTGGGCAATCATGCTGTTGCCCAAATGAGCAAGTCTACAGAGACTGAAGAGGAAACGCCTCAAAGTAGTGGGGGATATGTCTTGTTCCACCAATACCCAATGATTCAAAGTTTCAGCACAAACGTATTTTTAACACATCTGATTTCTGTTTGTGGTTGTGAGGCAGCTGGTGACATTCATTCATTGGTATTTTGTGGCGGAAATAAAATACAAATTTAAAACAGGATGCTCCTATATGACTAGTATTAAAATTGACTATCTTGTCAAATGTTCTATTGAGACCATATAACATTATCTAGAAAAACAAACAAGCAGGAAATTGAGATAAATGTATGGAAAACCATTCCAAGCCCTCAAACTGCACACTCAGCACCATAAATCAGTGGTATAAAAGGATGGATTCAAGTTAACAGTAAAGACACCATAACAAAAAAAGACACCCCAACATGTCACAGAGGCAGCACTCCACTGCATTTTCAACATTTTCCCCTTTATTCAACACTGCATGCTCATTAGCAACCACAACCAACAAAGCACCAGATACCTGCCTAACCACGCAAAAGAAACACATTTCAGCAGTATTTATATAGGCTCATACATGCATGCAGACATGTAGTGTGTGGGTCAAAATGGACTGTTTTTCAAAAGCAAAGCAATAACTTAATAAGGTCAAAGCAACCACAAAACCTGCCAAACAAAACCAACTTTGCCATTAAAAGTTTTAATATTCCTGATGTATTTGCTAAAAAAATTCTCTGTAAGCAAGCGATCACTATAAAGCAATTTATACATTTTTTACAGGCTAAGTCGCTCCACTTTTCCTCTCTAAACATCTATCAGGAGCTATTTAAGACCACAGAATTGTAATCGTAGTCAATTTTAAAATATATTATAGAAGGTGTGATGTGAAGTTGTCATTAAAATCAAGTAAATGTATCTGTTGATAAACTAAAACTGAACTAAAACACAATTTTGAGACTTGTTAACCCATTGTTATAATTTGCTCAAGTGTTTTTGTTATGTGATAGACAAATATCTTGTCTATCACATAGTTTCATAAATTCAGTGACTATGACTATAGAGTATCTCATTTATTAACAGATTCATATACATTCTCTAAACTATTAGGGTCTAAGTTGTCTCCTTGATCATTAATGTATTAGCAGCATTTGACTGCGACTTGGGGATGTAAAGGTATTCTTCTATATGCGCGCTTGCATGAATCTGCACAGACACATTATCGCTGACATTCCCCTATCCTCCTCCTTCAGTTCTATTAAGTGTGATAGCAGGGTGCTGACAGACATCACATTTTGTCCTCTGTCCTTTGACTACACAGATTACGTTATTCATTTGAATAAAATATCAGTGCTCGCAAAGCATAATGGGCCCTGTGAGGAATTCAATCATCTCAGATAATCATCATTATCAATAATGCCAGTTAATTACCATAACAATGAGGAAGGTAATAAATGATCATGTCGCGAAAGAGCTACAAGGTTTGGGAAGCAAAGGGTGCAGAAATCCTTTTTTTCCCTTCGGTGCTGATGTGAATTTCTCCTCACAAGGTTGGCCTTAACTTTAGAGGGGGATGTGCAAATTCATCTTAAATTCATTGATTACATTTAGAAGCTTTACTCTTCAATGCTGTTATCGGATTAGAGTCAAGATCAAGTTTCAGATTAGTGGACAACATAATCCTAAACTTGTTATTCACAATAAACAGTCCAGAGAGTTGTTAACACTTGTCTTGATAAGCACTCAGAACAAATATTAAGTGTACAGTGAAGCTGTTTTTAAAGTAGCAATGTAGCAAGAGGTTGGCTGAACCATATTTTACCCATAACTAATTGACAAGGCAAGACAAGGCCACCACTGGGTAGAGAAAACTCCCATGCAAGTACACAACTTGATAACCAACAACTTGCATGCAAACACATGACCAGACAAGCACTGACCATCCGCCTAGCATTGAGTGAGTGATTGAGTGAGTGATTGAGTGAGTGAATGTCTAAATTTAGGCCTAATATCTGACAGAATAGCAGATTGCAGCATTATAAGAGAAAAATTTTTTTTTTTTTAAAAAATCAAAATTGCAATCAAGGATGTGGGACTCAAGCATGAAGAGTGGCGAATGACAGGAGAGGAGTGTGCAAGAACAGATGACAAGGCAAGCCATAAAAGCAGAGGATCGGGTTAAACTCATTCTGGAGTCATGTGAAGTGCCATGATACTTCAGCCAATATAATTATTCAGTGCATACTCTTCAGTAAAGAGTACTCTTCAGTTTACTCTCTCACTTACAGATTTGGCAGTGGCTGAGATGTACTGAACCACCATCTCGCGCTTTGTGCTCAAGTCCTTTCCACGCAGAGGGGCTTTGCGTTCCTCATTCAGGTTCATGTCCTCCTAGATACACACAGACAGAAAGGAGAGAGTTTAAGTTATTGTAGAATGAGAGTTACTCAAATTCAGCAGACATACAAAGAAAGGTGTTACATCTTAAAAAAGAATCAAGGAAAGTATATTATTCATGCTTATTACACAAGATACATCGGGCTCACTTTGACAGAATAAGAATCACAACCATGTTTGTTATCAAATAGGTTCAGACTTGACAAGGAATTGCCCTTGGCACATAATACACATAGCATAAAAAAATTAATGGACATATAAAAAAGTCAAGAAACAATGATTTAATGTACAACATCAAAGAGCCCAATAGAAAACTTAGGGGGGAAAAACCCCAAATATACTTTCAGTTCCACTATAAGCAATTTAAATCAGATCCTGTCCTTGTAGTTCAATACTACAACTGAATACATTTATTTTCCATCTTTGTCTCTTTATCAAATATACGAGGTAGCGCAAAAAGAAATAATGACAGTAATAATTAGTCCTTGAAATGAAAAGCAGCAAGGCTACGGCTATATAATCTGTACAAGAGAGCAAAATCAGACAACACTGCTTCTATTGAGGCCATGCAATCGCATCAGATAAGCTGGATAGGCAGTATCTTTGTGTTATTGGGAGTATTATCTTCGTGCTACTTTAATTCTGTATCACAAAAGAGGTCTTTCATGTGAGAGACATCAGTGGATGGAGCAAGGCCGGACAGAGCACTAAAAGCTAGGGAATGACATGATGATTAGAATGTAGGGGGATGTTTATCAGAGGCACTCTGTCACAAAGAGACGGCTAGAATGAACAGAGAAAAAACATCCTCCTCAGGGTTTAAGGATAGTGAGCTCAAGTTGTGGAGCCATGCTGCCCTCTGCTGGGGAGCGTAGAAAATCATGTGTCCTCAAGTTTGGTTGAATTAATTAGGCAGTCGTTCGCCTCCATCCAATTTTATGCAAAATTCATCCAATACATTACACCTTTCACTTCTAAATAAGAACACTGTAATACAGTGGTTTGATTATCTTGCCACAAATAATCTGATTCAAACTGTTTTGCCTCATTTTAAGGCACCGGCAGGAATCCCATCCAGGGGCATCGTGACCTAAATTCCTCCAGCTACATTTCCTGTGGTAAATACCCTCAGAGATAAAAAACCATTAACATTCTTTTTTGTGGAACAAGGGGGTGAAAAAAAAAGTGGAAGTTTTACAATTGGCAGTTTTTTCAACCAAGGAAACCAGCAGGTTTTTTAATTAATCTTTGAACCCCGCTAATTTATCTGCTTAATTGGCATTCAATAAACGAGGCAAAATGTGGCAGGGTGAGTATGTTATAGGAGGGGCAGGAGCGGTGGGCCTGCGGGACGCTTGTCGGGGGCAAACTGGAGAAATGAGCTCTCCACGTTTAGTCTCCAAAATGATTAATGCTCTTTTATTAATTATACCCTCACAGGCTACATGAAAAGAGTCCCAGGATATCTTCAACTGCACTGCTGGTGTAACTGAAATCTCAGCTTGAATCGATGACAGAGGAGTAACAAAGAAAGTAACACAGCTCTTTCAGAATTTTTTAATACTAATCAGTCACAACTTGTGTTGCTAACGCTAACACTAAAACTAACGTCACTCGTGAACACTTGGCAAATCAGGAATAACTGAGTTTTAGGAACATGGTCTATTACACTACTAACCCTGTACAATATGTAACGTATACATGTAGTTCATAAGTAGCCGAACAGTGATATATTGGTTACACTTCCTTTGACTCTGTCTTGACACCGGATTTGAAATCTAACAGTGCCTGAGGTTAATGAGCTGACTTTCAGCCTTGAGGGTGTCTGACACCATTTCTATCCCTTTTTGTTGAGCTCATTCCGAGAGTTCATAGTCAGACTCACCTCAGTCCAACTGAGCAGGTGTTGGACTCATTAAAATTATCCAGCGATCAAGCAACAAGGAACATGGCTGCTTTACAGGCTTGGCAGTGCATTACCAAAGAACATACTAAGCATAAGCTTAAGTTTTTGAATCCAACATCTCAGAAAGCGGTTAACTTTTAAGCAACTGCAAACAAATATCAAATATATTAGACCTATAAATTGTGTTTGCTGGGTCCCCAGTAGTTCACCTGGTAGAGAACACACCACATGTGCCGAGGCTTTGTCTTTATCGCAGTGCTTTCAGTTCAATTCCAGCCCCCAGTCCTTTGCTGCCGGTTATACCTTTTCTCTCTCTCCCTATTTTTCTGTCAGTCTCTCTCAGTAGTCTGGTCATATAAAGGCAAGAGTGCACATGGCAAGAGAGTTCCACCAATTTTGGGGAAATGTTCTATTGTGCTACAATTGCTATCTTGTTCATCCAATATAAGGTAAGAATCATCATATTAAAGTTTAAGTAAGCATTTAAACTTCAGTAACAAATTTTCACTTGAAATACAATGTGTGTTGAGAAGAGACTGCAAACAACAAAATGAATGGAATGTCACTATCTTTCTACTTTGGGACTGCTTTGAATATCCAAAATATAAGACTGGCATAAATTCCAAAATCCTGAAGCCTGATGTGTCTGCAAACACAGCCTCATCCAGAGTGCCACAGGCTTTAAATATAGAGAAGAGCAATTATTAGCAATATGTCTGAGGCTGAAATGGATATGGAGAGTCCTTGTTTTGGGAGAAAGTGGATCTGAGGAAAAGCAGAAGACATATAAAACTGTTTTGATTCAGCTGTGACAAATCGCTTATTTTGTCCACTACCCTCAAGTCTGATCCGTGTGTGCACGGGCACACACAGTAACTCTCCTGTGGGCTGGTTTTAATGTCCTGGTGCAGAGTGTAACTGCTGAGGGATCACATAGGAGCTTATTACTGGGAGTGTTCATCCTGACAATGGCGCATAGAGAGGCACATAAAACCTCAAACTAGCCACAGCGGCACTGCAATGTGACATTCTGCTTTCACTGGTCCTCTGTCTCTGCAACTTCAACACATACACTTCTTTAGCAAATGAGAAGACACTATAAGGAATGTTAACTGAGAGAAACTTACACTGGAATCAAATCATTACAAATGATCCTTCCTAAGGACTCCTTGCTCTTGGAGATTTTTATGCTGACAGTGAAGTTAAAGCATCATTTGAGCAATTAGGCCATGACTGCAAATGGCCACATCAGCACACATGACTAACTGCCAATATGTAGCAGCTACTCACACAAAGTTGCGCCATCAGGAAGATTGAGATCTCATCAGATATCCTACTTCTGCTTTCTTTTGACTATTCTTTTAACAGATAATGAAGAGTTGATGACAGGAGTCTCCATTGCAGTGTGGTCCAAATAAGTGAATTCTGAAGAAATTAGTTCACACAGTATCTTGTGTGCTACTGGGTTCCAAGGTTGAACCCGGGGAAATGGAGTCTGCCACTGCAACACAGCTGCCTCCTTAGTGAGATGCAAATGCTGGACATTTCATCAGTGGATTTACTGCTGTGCATTTTGATGAGGGGCTCTGAATTCCAGCCGCGCTCATCTTGGGAAATCCAACTGCAGGACACAAAGACTAAAAACATACACAACAACCTTCTAGAGGCAGTGCTGAAAGTAAATGTTTTTGTCATGTATTTTAACTTTCCTTGTAGTTTTATGAATATACTTCTGTTCTCAATGGTTAGCTTTAACAATTACAGACAGAGTTCAATTAGTTTTCCTCCCCACTGACTGAGTGTTTCTTCCTATATTTTCCCAGATCCCTTTGATGACCTTTCAGTAATAGGCTGTGTGCTATTTAGGCTTTGAGATACACAGTGCAGTGTGTAAACCACTTTCCAGAGAAAAAATATTTTCACTTTCTTCTCATTAATGCACAGTAGGTGGCCTCGATAATATGGCATGGGTCATCCCTTCATTTGAAGCAGGCGAGACATCTGAGGCTGTGGCATGTAGCACCATAAAAACAATCAATAACAAAATGGGTGCAAAAACAAAGAACGACTAAAATGTATGTGTATGATATAAATGGAGAAAGAGAGATCAGAAAGACAGGAAGATGCCAAAGAGAAGCTATTAGCATCAAAAGAAACTACCTCGCACTGTCATGTCTGTGTTTGCTACATCAAAGCAGAAAAGTTTACCATCTAAGAGCAAATAGTGGCAGCTTGAAAAGTACATAAGTAAATAACTCTATTTCTTTTTGATTTCATTACTGTAATTACACCTCCCAACCCTGAGTGTCCAGGCCTGTCAAATGTCAGAGCAGCACACATGCCTTCTGTGTCGTCTGTCACTGAGCAAATTGAAGCCTGGGTTTAATGTCACGCCGCTGTGAGCACAAACATAGTAATTGAGAGGTGAACTGAGTGACAGGGATGAGCACCCAGGCAAAAAAACATTGAGCAGTAACCTGATGAAAACCAGGAGCTCTGGTCGCATTTCTCTGGCCCTGGCAATAAAGACCATTGTAAGAGAAAAAAGGAAAGGCAGGCACCGTACCACGTACACACACACACACTCAAAGACATTATCCACAATAGTACACACAACCTATGCAATGAAGCCAGAGTAATTCAGCTCCCCACTTCAAAGAGATGGGCTGAAAGCTTTTTGTTAGATTTCAATCCTGCGGTACATAAGGCCAAAAATGCATTTCAATGGAGAAAATCACAAGTGTGACAGAGCTTTTACCCCACAGATGAGTGTGAAGTGAATTTCAAAGTTTGATTTTCTTCTGACAGTGGCCAGGGGAATACGAAGGGGGAGCACTGCTTTACAAAAGCTTAACATCTGAATTCAATTCATGCATTTCTCCTTACTATAAATACTGAATGTAATTCAAGTCTATTTTGATAAATAAAATTATAAAAACACTGTATTAATGTTAAGCTTTTCTACCTTTTTACATGAAACCATTTTTAACCTCAGGGTCAGTCATCAAAGACAAGGTCCTATATAACCCCATGAGAGGGCACTGTTTCCTGTCACTGTGTGCAGTCTCCAAAGAATTAATTTGTGGGGGTTTAAATTGAGCAACATCTACATCATTTCACAAACTTCTACATTTGCATGACCTTCAGATACGAAGCATCGAAAATGTCTCTAGACTATGCTGGAGTTTAAAGTAAAAAGAAATTTTTTCAACATTATTTATAAAAATATAAAAACAGAATTCAGTAACTATCTCTGATCACAGCTGTATGTACGTAACACAACTAGTGGGGATTTGTTTGCCAATGCAGATGTCAACATGAATACTTATATTACTGGGTCTTGGTAATCATTTTTATGATTATGTTATGATAATTAGCATCATAACCTGTTTTCAGATCTAAGGCTTTAAAAAATTTTAGTAAAATGTTGACTAGTCATAAGAACTTTGAACCATGATATCCAATAGAAGAATTTTATCAGGACAGATTTCATATCAAAACAACCATTTTAAGATGTTTCATAAAACCAGTAGAGTTTTGAAAAGCACAGTTTATTATAATCTTTTTTTTATGTCTGGCAAAGCTTTGTTCACAAAAAATAAATAAATAAATAAAAATCTAATCAGCAGTAAAACAAGGATGCATGGAGATCTGTGGGTAATAATATTAATATAAAAATGCTTTTCAAGCTTAACTTTCTGCCTTGTCAAACTCATCTTCTCCAACACTCATGATGGCAGCTCTGTTTATTTATTAGCCTCTTTACACAAATTAATGAATCAATTCATGCTTTCATAACAGAAGGCTCATTGTTTATTATTCTGTGGAAGCTGTGGTAAAACTGTTGTGGAGTGCTACGGATAACAGTATATAGGGGAAACAAATAAAGTGAAATACAAAGCTCACCATCATCTTCTCGAAGAGGTCAATGATCTCCTTTTCTGAGAGGTTCATGGAGCGGTCGTCAAAAAGGGGCTGAGGAACAGGCAGCTCAGCCTGGGTTGAAAGGGGATCTGTCGGGTGCTGTATGAGGGGCTTCTCTTTTTTCATCCCTTGTTTCCTGAAACTAGTGATACGATCGCGCTGAAAGAAAACAGAGTATTTAAAGTATTAAATTATTACACTGCTAAAATTTCTATTTAGATTTACACAAAAAAAACAGATTTTTTCCATTCTGTAGGAGTAGATTGGTTCGAACCACCTGTAACTGTTATTTTAATTTCTTACAATAACATAATTTATAGTACACACATTTTTAGTTAACATTTCTGCAAACGAAAGTGAAAAAGTACGGAATGTGATTCAAAAGAACACCTGATTATTGAAAAGTATTTGCTGGCTAAATATTGCATGGATTAAACGCATTCCTGCACTGACTTTGGTTGTTTACAAAGATTCAAGTCCACTGAACATCTGACCACACCCAACATGTGTCAACTAACGGCACCTGATCACACCCAACATCTAACAATTAACCACACCTGATCGCACCCAACTCTGGCGACACTTAACACAATGCTGCAATGTGAGGAGCTCTGCTGCTCAGGGTGGATAAAGAGCAAAGATCAACACCCAGACGACAAATGTTAGCCAGTTATTAAGTCCGGCTGAAGTTAAACACAAGATGTTCTTGATGAGAAGTCTATAATCACATGGAGGGGGACAATGAGGCCGTGAGGCTGTAGTGTTAGTCACACCAGATAAAAAAATTCTTAGAACAACAAAAAACTGTGGAACACATTTTACCACTATTACATTCTTTCCACTAAGTTGGGTAAGAAATTAACAGTAAAGTATAATAGTAGAAAAGTAAATTTTGTCCTGAGGGTGGCTTACAAGGTCAGGCCATGTTGTTGGATGTATGAGAAGCTTTCACTCTTCAGTAAGCATGAAGGTAATATTTATTATTATTGCCTGATAATGGTGGTTGAGAAATGGCCAATGGGAATCCACTAGAGAGACTGTGGGATATTTGATTTGTCCAAAATGTTTTTTTGTTTGTTTGTTTTTTCTGATTTATGGCTGAAAATCTTTTTTTTTTTTTTCATTTAAACTGAATACGATTAAAATATACATTTATGATTAAACAAACATATTACAATAGATTAAAGAAAATGACTGAATCAATTCATTACATTGTGTCGACATCAAATATTTTTTATGTTGCTTCAAATTTCTTTTAAGTTGATCCATATTATGCTTTTGTATGTGAACGTAAAAAGGGTACTTCCTGTAAATAGAACAATCTTGCTCATTAACTGTCATGCAATCCATTCAATAGTACTGGACCGACAAATGGACCAACAGCAATTCCCACCTCTAAAACCACACAAGATTAGAAACAATAAAAAACAAAACAACAGATGTATACAGTATGCAGTAAATTGTATTTTTAGTATCTAATTGAAAAATTTGAGGGCTTTGTCCATATTTCAAAATTAACATTCAAAACAAACAAAATTATACACCTTTATTTGACTTTGTAAATCATATGAAACTGACCTTTACTTACCATCTTATTACCTGGTTTGTCTTCATGTTATTAGAATAGTTTTGGCACGCAATAGCAACTTAAGCTCAGAGTGATGACATCTGTGAGGTTCAGCTGGGTTTCGATGTTATATTCATCATTAAGTTTAGTGTGGAAGCAAACAAAGTACATGAACTGCATGCAACTAGTCAGTGTTAGTCATATTTAATAAAAATGGAATGAAGAGGACATGCTGGATGAATGAACATAAATAAATGAAAGGGAAAGACAAACATGATATCAGTAATATCAGTTTGCTGAAATATTACTGGATGGATCAAATATACTGTGTGCTAAAACAAAAACATATAATTCCCACCAGCTGCAGCTGCATGTTGACAGTGTATTCTAATTCCTAAAATTAATGCAAAACTGCATGAGCTCGTAAGTGTCAAAGTTAGGCTATTTGTTAACTAAGGATATTAAAAAAGCCCCAGGCATCTAATCGGAAGTGCTACTGATAATTGCACACTAAATGATCTATGAGCTGCTTGCAAAAGTCTAGATGCCACAGGCTAAAATGTGTTCATAATGGAAATTTTAGGACACTCATGGTGCTAAATAAAAGCACCAGGAGAAATAATTTTTTTATTTGCACAGCATTATGGAGGGCTACCACAACAATTGAGAGAGACAAGTTTAAGCTTGGCCTTTGTGATACAAAATAAAAAACTGTTATACCATAGTAACATTACATATACTGTAAATCTATCAATTTTTCATGCTCTGTTTAATTAAAATATTATTTTAATTAATTTGCATTTTGCACATCTGATCCATCCACATATTTCAGGTTAAAGTCCAATGCAGCTTTAACAGAACATAATGATGAGATGATGTAAAACAAAACTAGTCACACTAAAATTAAACCGAGCACCTTACCATATCATCAGCCAATGTTTTTATGTGTATGTTCTGTTGGAGGGAGGGCACAGTGTGAAAAACAAAATCAAACAGAAAATGACAACACCCTTAAGTGCAGGGTATGTATCCATCTAAAGCGTGGTCACATGTGCAGGGTCCTGAGGATACGAGGGATGCAGATATGTATCCAACAAATAATTCAAAATTTATATCCTTGTAAGTTTCCAATTAAAAAATAAT
>JAPZDX010000025.1:17961012-17972980 GCA_029783625.1 Naso annulatus
TTGAGCACAGTTAATTGCTGACTGATAAAGAGAGTTGTTACACACAGACATAACATAAAACTTGCTTACTTCACTTAAACATTGCACCCAGCAACAATAGGCATTAACAGATAGAAGCAATTTAATGGTTAAGATTTATTTACAAAAAGGTATCACTTTCTATGTAGCGAGGAAAACATAGTGTTGATGCATAATGCGCAGTGTGAACATGAAACTGATTACACAGTAACTTTGCAGCCTAAGTCAGGTGATGACCTCGAAATAAAACAAACATTCAGAAACCCCTACATCAGCACTGCACAGTGGTCTGGAAAATTCTGATTGTAATTCTGACAATACCACGTTGCCGTGTGGACTTTCTGATGCATTACCCATTTCAGTAGCTTTTACTGTTTATATGCAATTAAGGATCATTTGCCTATGGTGACAACTAAACTCAAAAGTGAGGGACTACATTACATGGAGATAAAGCACACAACATGGGAGATTTCTGTTTTTGTCTTAACAGTTGCATGGAAAACTTGGTTTGCCAATTTGCCACAGCTTGTAAACATGAGAGCACCCTAAAGCACAGTAACAGCACAAAGTCAACAGGATGCTGAGACACATGCCCAGTTAACATACCTAAAACTTCTAAAAGTCTTTTTCAAGTCAAACATCTACCAATCAGCAGAAAAAGAAAAGAAGAAATGATAGCCTAAATTTTTAAAACACCTTAGTATGATGCAGAAGGAGAAATTAATTATCTCCCTGCACAGCTTGAATAATGATTACTAATGAATGCGATACACAGTCTGTGCTGAGATCTTACTGTACCGAATACTAAATCATTTCAGGATAAAATAAGCTGGGGGGAAAAAAATCATGTCCTGTTTCTAATGTAAACAAAGTGTCTCAATAAAGGGCTGTAGCTCCAAAACATTTCAATAGGGTGCACCAGAGCTCTTACTAGAAAAAGGTGTGAAGTCTGTCCAGAATAATTGAATTCAAAAGTCACATTATAGTGTTAACAACAAAATCCTAGACTTATTTTAAGATATTGTACATACTTTGCTTGGAATAATTTCAAAAGCCTTTTTCAGACTGAAGCACAGCAAAGTTCCACCAAACACCTACTAAGCGAGACAAACCTGTAGCTTCCAGTCCTTTAGGCTCTGGCACTTTCTTTTACTTATATTAGAGACTAATGTTTGCTAGTCATGGCCATAAACATCGAAATTACATAATTTATCCCTGCGTAATCAGATAGGATGTACAGAATAGCCAATATCATGCTCAATTTTTGGGGAGTGGTATTAGACAGCACCAAATGCCAGCCAAGTAACTGAATTAGACACAGTCTAAACAAATCAATTTGTCAAAATTAATCTTGTTATAAAGTCTTCTCAATGGCTGTCTTTGCAAACTGGGAGAGGTACACACAGCACATCACAGCCTGCGGTGGGACAAGAGATTTATGACAGCATGAAAGTAACATTTATCCTTCTTGCCAAAATCTATCAAATTAATGTTATATTTGCACTGTGAGGACGCCTTTTCCAGGGGAGCAGAAAAAGAGAAAAAGAGTTCCAAACACACTCTTAGACCCTACTTACACCTGGCATTTCGTGTGGCATATATCTGACGAACATTTATCCATTTAGAATATATTTACTATCAAAACCGGCGAAAGCCAGATAGAAATTAAAAAAGCCCTCTCCCTGTGACTGTTTTCTCTCACACTATGCAAATAATTCTTCCTGAACGTTAAATGACAATAAATATCCTGTTTTATTTCACAGCAGCCTTGAGTCTCATCTTTATTCAAATTTTGCTGTTTTTATCTCACCAGCTGTAGGGCCTGTTTCAAGAGGAACCTATACTGAGTGGTCTGAATAACTCTGCAAAGTAAAATCCACAGGTCTTCTACATCAGTCCTTATTTTACATTTGAAAAGAGTTTTGATAAACAAATGAAGGAAATTTATTAAACCTGCTTTGTGGAAGAGGACCCTGCTAAGCTGAATAAAAAATACTGGAGATGAGTAAAACAAAGGCCAACGCCAGATAGGTCTCGGCCTCAGAACCCCCCCCGTAAGCTTTTGCATCAAACGATTAACTTTTGTTGCGGTTCAGCCTTTCTGTCACATGACGGCATGCTGGCCCCTGACAACGGCATGCTGGCCCCTGAAACCGGGAACTTTTGAAACCAGGTTCCAGAGTGTGATCTTTTGAAAACACAAGCTTCTGTGTAAACTGGCAATATGAAAAGCCTATGAAAGCGGTGACTAAGCTAACGCTAATGCTAGCGTAAGTCAATGGATTTCTCAACAGCCACTACCAAACTCAGATTAAACACTCCACAGTGCATCCAAAGCCAATTGAACATGATGACAGTATACTGAGGTGCCTACTACAGCGCTTTCGATTGTTCATGTAAATTTTTTTTTAAACGCAAAGGAAAGACTTCTTCGTTTATAGTAGTGCTGCTCTCGTCTAATCTATCTGAATCTTCTACAGTCTTGTCCCATTAGTGGATTAGTAACAGCTGTGTTGCCGGCATTGCATTTTTGTGAACTAAGTAAAACAGTGAGCTATAGAGCTGCTTGCAGCTAAGAAGCTTCATGATTTCAGCCCATCAATGTTCAGCATTAATAAAGTGCTTTTGAGGACATTTAAAAATATCAAGATATGTATCGTGTATCGAGATATGGTCTGAAAATATTGCAATATGATTTTTTTGGGTAGTATCACTCAGCCCTACTGCGCCTGCCCAACGCAATTAGGGGCTGCACTTGGCCAACGTAATATGATTGGCTAAAAATTAAATTTCTCACCTGACCAGCCTAGTGCTATTTGACTGGTTAAAAACTTTAACATCTTCCACCTGACCTGCCCCATGTGATGTGACTGGTTAAAAAAACAATAGCATTTCCCACCTGACCTGTGCAATGTGATTTAGATAGGTTAAAAACTTTAACATTTGCATAAATATTTTAACATTTCCCACCCATTTTCTGGACATCACACACACAAAGTGTAATTCCTATGTCTCGCCAATCCACATCCAGTCCTCAAGAGGTCAAGACAAAAATTGCAATGCCAGAGATTTGCATTGTTAAGAAATGACTGACAGTTCAGCATGTAAACTGTTAATCAACAAATCAAAACAACCACTTATTACACCACTGCTTAACATGAAATATATTTGTATACAGTGGTTTCTATTCTCATGATAGCAACTGACAAAATAACAGCCACAATTAGGGATGGGCGATATGGACTAAAAATTTTATCGCGATTTTTTAAGGTATTTATTGCGATGACAAAAATTAGTACACAATAATGATTCCAATGACAATGACAATAACAAAAGTTTTGGTCAAAACAGTCAGAAAGGCATTCAGTAAACATTAAAGTTGCTCTGTACCATTAGTTGGTAAGAGGAGCCTGTCGTAGTTATTGAGCTCATACTCAGCGCTGTCACAGAAGTTTACTTTCTATTTCATCTCTCCCCCCTCCACGCACACGCTGAAGTAACAACTACAAATATTTTTCTAGAAAACTAGCCTACATGTGACAGTATCCTACGCATTCATTTCACAAAGCACCAACACAATTCATGGAGTGACAACGTAACATTATCAGCCCACCAATGTAGCTGACGACATAACTTTGGGTGTTTATGTTAAGAGTGCTGTAACGTTAATTCCCTAAAATAAGATCATCCTTTATTAGTCTGACAGAAGAGAAACTGCGCTGAACAGCAGGAGTAAAGTGGATGGCAGAAACGAAGCGGTGCTGAATGGGTGGGGGAGTGAGCTGTGTGCTGTGAGAGAGCACTAGAGCGAGAGAAGTGATCATCAACTAGAATTTATCATTATTATCGCAAAATGACAAATTCTCACAGAGGGAAGTTTTTTTCACAGTATATCACAAACGATACGATATTGCCCATCCATAGCCACAATGCATTCAGTCTTCCCTAAAGCACCAAAAAGATTCCATTCCCACAAAAGAGATATTTACCAGATTTAAGAGGGAATATAAAACTGGTTAAATTAGCTATTAATTGATTATGTCAGATCCAACGTGTCTTGTTTACCTGAGTAAACTGTGGTTTTAAACAGACAAACTCACGAGTTGAGCCACATTTACCAGCTGTTAAAATGAAGACATCGATATCTGTCCGTGAATAAGTCAACACAAATGTGAGTAAAAGTAAGAGAGTAACGTACAGAGCGAAGGACTTTTTTGTGCAAGAAAAGCACATGTGGTACATGGTGCTATGACTGCGGGCAGCGCCACAAGCATACTCATGTGGCAGTGGCAGGATAACACAACACAACAGCTGGAGACTCAGCCTCTTATCCCAGCACAGAAAAATCTATCATGCATACTCACCATAATGGCACACTTGTCCTCTCAGTAAACTGGATTAGGAACAATTCAATCAAGCGCAGAATGCCAAGTTATTCTCCTAAACAAATAAATTAAGTCTTGACAGAAGCAGTGTTGACTCAGTTCTTTTGCAATGCTTTAACTTTGTGATACTGTCATCTGTTTCACTCCAATGAGTTACAAAAATATTTCAGAACATGTAATTAATTTAAAAAAGAAGGAAAAGAAACAATAACAGATTTCTGCAGGGGCTGAAGTGCCTTTAAAAGGGCATGAGCCTGTGGTAGCCTTATTATTTTAAGGGAGTGCTGGTACTGTTGGTTCTGTTTACAGTTTCCTAAAACAGAAACTATTGAAAAAGGGAAGCACACAAAAGCCAGTAGATCTAGCATTTTAATGGCTCCACACTGGATGGCCTGACCATGTGACTACACACTAGCACAGCATTGCCCTCAGGTCATTTGTCCCTGTTGAAAGCAAATTTCTAGTTACTGTACTCTTGAGGGTTGGCATGATATGCGAGCATTACAAAAGTAGAGGTTAGCAAGAAAGGATAGAACTGTCACTGTACAGACATCTTTTTAAATTCTGTATGAAATCACAGATATTATTTTTGTTACACAGACTTATCAGAAATCCAGCAAAGACTATAATAGAACTGCAACGAGTTTTAACAGGTCATTAAATTTATTTTAACTTATTTAAGCTACAGTTTCTATTGTTTTGCACAATTTCACATCTATCAGTCTTTTTTTGTACTTGCTGACATTCAGAAATATTAACTCATGTTATCTGCAAGCTGCTGTGTAATGATATAACTACAGTGCTAGCTATATAAATAGATATATTCTAGTGCCTGAAAGATGTGCTTGCTTTCCTGCCTGTAGTTGTTATGCCTGTCACAGTCTCTGAAAGATCAAAAATAAGAGATGACTCATAATATCCCTGTGTCTTGCCTTAATCACTAGACATATCAGGCAGTGGATCAAGTCTACTGTCTCCTATCAGCCACTTTGTGATCCTGCATTGACCTATTTTCACATAGTTGTGCACTGCATGAACAGGTCTATTCAACAAAACAAATTCAAACCTACAATTAGCTTGCTTTAAACTCCCTTTATACTGTTAGAAGGACTTACATCCAAGCACATTCTCCTGTGATGTGTCACACTGCATACAACACATTATGTCTCATATTTGCTGGCACTAAGTAAAATATGTTTGTCAAACAAACCACCAAAGTCTGATCTCCAAAAAGTACAGACAAATTAAAGCACAGCAGTGGCAATAACAAACACGTTTATTCAGCAGATGTAGCAAAACGGAAAGCTCTTCCTCACAATATATAACAAGAGCAAAACAGCCAGGAAACCCCTTTATCTCAGCCTCCACCAGACTGCACTGCCTACCACTCATGACTCATCCAACTACTAGAACATCACCAAATGCAAGTATGGATACATAGAGACAACTTGAGTGCACTGATGCACAAGATTTATGTATCTCACACAGTTTTTTTAATTCTGAAATTTCAGATGGTGACTTTAGAGTAGTGATTCAATTGGTTTCTTCCACAGTGTGAAAAAAACAAAACATTTTTCACCACTTCCCCTTCTCCAAGTTTCCTCTCCCCAACTTCCTGAATGCCTTTTAAACACTCACATATGGTCTGTTTCCTGCCATTTCTCACACATCTCCCTACACAGTCATACCACATAATCTAAAATTAGAGAAAAAAAGCAATGTACATGTAGCACATGGAGGAGAGAGGCAGATAGGACTACATGACAAAAACCTGAAAAAGAAAGAAGTAGATAAGCAATACTAAAAATACACTACTAGTGAGTGTGACAAGCTGTACTAACCACATGCTAACATGACCTTAAATGATCCCGAAAAAGTGATAAAGAAAATGGACTTTTTTTCAGCCAAAACCAAAAACCTATAATTATTACATGATTCTAATGGTCAATACTGGTAAGATAAACAATAATCTCACATTTCTTATTTTAAAAGGTAAATTATAAGCTGTAATTTATGCACACATGAAGGTAAGTAAAGCACAGCTGTATGATGGGCCAGAGTTTGACACTGAAAAAGGAGAAGGGAGGTTCACACACTGAAACTACCTTCTCAAAATTAATTCACACAGCCAGTAACAGTGACATTTCAAGCTACATGCTCTTCTTCGCATGTAGCTCAAAACGTCATTGTTATTGGATGTGTGCAAAAACTCAGCATTAGGGGGCTTCAGAGTGCGGACCTGCCTTTTTTTGGTCACGTTTCGTTGGTCTTTGGTCTAGCACCTGGTTAAAAGTTTGTAAAGGTTTACTTTTCTATTTTACATTCATCACAATGTAAATTATAATGCAAAGCAAACTGAAAATTTTTGGCAGCCATCTAGGTATTCTCAGAAATTCCTCGTGTTATTCTAGAGAACAACATTTTTATATGAGGCCTTGCAATATTAAGAAAAACATCCACGGTTAAATTGAGAATATTAGTAAATGATAATGATGCCTATATTAACCAAACAATGAATCAAATTTCTCTATAACCCCCAGAGTGCAATGCAGGGTGCCTCTCCTCTAAGGGTCTCTCATGTCCAGGGTCTCATATTAGAGACACTGCTGCTTAAGATGTGCTGAACTGTCCATTCATAACTGAACCCTTAATTACTTTAATGACCATCTAAATGACTAGCATGATTACAATCATTAAGTCCCAATTCAATTAATAAGGGTTAATTATGGATTGCAAACACCCATAAATAACACCTGACAGAAAATAATGGACATTTCCAGAAGTGCCAATTTTAAAATTGTTCCAGCTTCTCCTCCTGCCTCTTGCTCTGATGTCATTCTTTAACTGTGGAAAAAGTTGTTTATTCAATATTTTCTGAAGGCTGTTGGCAACACAATATTGCTGAAAGCACTAAATTTCACCACCGACTCAAAAACAAGGAAGAACATAATAATTATGTTAATTAATGTAACCACAGGGTCAAGCTCACTGAAAATTATTAACCTGAAATTACAAGCCTCAATAGCTGAATGACGTTTAAAAAATGGCTTATTTAATTAACACCAGGGCAGGCGCAGCCAGTGTTTGACATGCCCTGGCCATGACTGGTTATGGTGATGTTAGTTACCGTTAGCTTCCAGTCTGCTGGGCGCATTTGAAGAACTCACACACAGCTGACAAGAAAATTCAACAATATTCGACGTTTTACCGCCTCTTACCTTCAAACTTAATTGCAGGGATAATGTGGGTCTTAACCGTTTTTGTTGGTAGTATTGCTTTGAAGCGTCGTGTAACGTTAGATAAAATCTCAAAGGTATTTCCACACAGACTGGCCGTTGACGTTACTGTCCCAGACTGCAGCGACCGTTGGCTTCAGCGAGTTGGGAGACGGCTCGCGCTGACGTTAATTAGCTGCACCTGGCTACCTTTAGCGTTAGCTAGTAACGTTAATTAATTAACGTTAGGTACCGCAACCAGCAGCACATTGAACTGAGCTTTCTAAACAGCTTTGGGGCAGGTTAACAATAACACTAACACTCACACTGACATAAATCTATCATCCTTCAGCACCATTATACTCCTCGTAGAAAGTTAACGTTACTAACGTAAGTTAGCTAGCCACATAGCACAGCTAAAGTTACATAGTAAGTAAGCGTTACATTTTGGCTGGCATGATTTGATTTATTCCCAAACGTCTCACAGTTGCTCACAACCTCTGAGTTAATTAGTATTTCTACAATTTCCGTTAGTTTTCTCTTCCTGGACATGCTGTATTTATCATCTACACTGTCCAGCAGGTTTTACCAGTTTTTCCATTCTAATAACCCAGAATGCCTGCATGGACAGGTATTCACATAATTACCTGCTCTGTCCCTTACTTCACTGCTCTTAAAGGTGTCATTATTTCAAATTAAAAATCCTGATAATTCACCAGACTTAATACTAGCCACAGCACAGTAAGCTCATCTGAAGTAGCCTTTTCGATACCAAAAGCTACCAAAATGGCAAATATCTATGCTTATTTTATGATTTTGTAATATTAGAGCTTCCAAAAAAAAAAAAACAAATGTCCCCCAAAAATGTATAGGCTATCTTTTATTTATCATAAAAATAGAAGTAGTAAGTAGCAGATTTTTTATTCATTTTTTTTAATTCATTAATTGTTCGAGTACTTACGAAATTCTGTACATTTTCAACATTTCTGATCCCATTCTTACCCAGGCCTACAATCTGTCAGTAATTCAACACTCGCCTGTCAGTGGTGATGGTACTTTTCAATTTAATGTCAATTTGTGGTGCAAACCTTTATTTCTTGATAACACGAGATCATCAAGTCCAAGGTCTAGGATATCTCACGTCTGAAAAAAGTTGCACAGGATGTTTACCAACATTTCTACCTATTAGTTTCCTGGAGAAAATGCCTTGGGGTAAAGACAGTAGATATTTGTCTCATTTCTGTTATAAACCACTGAGCAGATTCCCTCTCCCTCTTATTCATACATTGAAAAAAGGCCTTTATCCTTATTCTCGTTAAAGATAATAGACAGCAGAAGCAGACAGCCACAGTATAATGGGCAAACATGCATCACGGATGCTCCTGACTAATTGATCAAACTGCAGGATCTACCAAATTTCCTACCAAACACACTGCAGAGGTTTAAGATTGGTACCTCTGCTTTGTTGTTGCAAATCAAACATGCATGACTTTTAACAGAGCATTACTGATTGTTGAAAATCAATAACAGATTTACAAACCTGCTGTAGAGAAGCTAAAGCCTTTGGTAAACAAAATGCATACCTTTGCATGGCAATCTGTGAACTGATGCATCGCACTCCTCAGCTCACTGAATCATGAATTCTTTTATGTTACTGCTACTTTATGACATCTAATTCTCTTGAATTTCTGTAAAGCTGTTTCACAATATCATTCCTTATCACGTCAGACTGGATTGTGGGCCAGTGCGTTTATAATCAGCAAACAAATAGAGCATGTCACAAGACTGCATGCAAGTACTACTAGCAATATTGCAACACTTCACTTTATTGAAGTAATCAAAAATGAATATATATGAAGGCAAATAATAAATATCTGTTTACTACATTAAGACTGTGGGTCTAAATTAAGCTCGAACCCATCCTGTAAGTCACATATTTGTGCTGTTCTATGGGAGGTCTTCTTTTACTCTGGTATGCATCAAGGTGATTTTTCTCCTGTCTGTCAAACCAGCTCCCCTAAATTCCTTCAACAGGACCTCATTCCATCTGCCTGTTTTATTGGACATTATGTTTTCACAACATCAACTGCAGGACATTCTCACACAGTATAGCCACTAACAACACAAAGTTTTGAGTTATAAATCTCTCTGAACACTTTTGTGTTATTCTAACGTCCTTGGCAGTCTTGAGTATCTACAGTCTAGGCCCAAAGCCCACATGGTGTTGTGATGTAATCCACCCAGTGACTTGTTAAGCAAACATACAGCATTCAGTGTTTCTGCTCTGCAAAAAAAAAAAAACTGGACTGACTTTGCTGATTAGCCATGCAAATATTGCTTTGCCTTGTAGCAGCCCTATGTGTTAGAAGGCAGTGACAACCTTACTTTAGGGTCAGATGACAGATACATGTATTAACCCATCCTTGAGTCTGGGCCACATTCACATGAACTACACTGCATGCCAGGAATGTAAACTCACAGCCCCATATATGGTAAAATCTGTGAATGGTGAAATACAATTGAATTTTAGGTGTCTACCAAGGAAAAAACACGTTTTAAATGACATGACGTAATTATCTCATAGATGTCTGCAAACAATCTTGAATTGCATATTTGTTTCCATTCTGACTTACAAACATTCTGAATTGTAATTTTATTAATATATGCATGTCATACATTTTTACATTTCATCTGTTTCTCAAGTGTGCATTCAAATCAGAACAAAGAGAATATACCAGGGAAGCTAAAAAGTGATGAGAAATGACAGAGGACAGGTCACGGCTCCACCCAGGGATGAAAAATTACTTCCTCTCCCAAACTCTGTTATTTGGCTGTGTTGAGATTTTCATGATGTCGACAGTTTGGGCTTCCTTTGCATCTGGCTGCTCAGCTTGGAGGATTGAGCAACAGGGAACAGGCCTGGCCCTGAGACCACTTTAAGGAACAAAGCAGTTATTTTATAGACTCCTCACATGTGATTTGCTGAGGGTTTACATCATCCGGACACCATTGCAAACAATATTAAACTTGGGATGCAGGATATGTAGGAGTTGCAGGCTCTTTGGATTTCTCAGGACAACACCCTCTGGTAGTTCTGGGAGAGCACGTCATTTCAGTCTACACTGGGATTTCCTGTCAGGCAGTTATTATGATCACACTCTCCCTTACTTAAATAAAACCCAGTGATTACAAGTTTGCAATTGTTTCCCCTGAACCGAAACACAGCAGTGGCAATGTTTTCCTCCCCATTTAAGGGTCTGTTTACAAGTGGCATAACAGGAATCTATGATCTACAATGTGTCTACATACAGGTGTGAAAACTCTCTAAGATGCACTGAGGATGCACTAAGATCTTATCTCTATGACAACATTCTTTCAGCAGTGCCTGCCTCAAAGTTTCACAGAACTTTATATCTGATTTCCATTTGGCTCTCTGAAATGCAAATAATGTGATTTTGGCTCTCTTACCTGTAGTGATAAACAGGATGTTGGTGAAGTGTCTGTTTTAACTGATTTCACTATTCAACTAATAACCACAGTATCAAAAGACTTCTTTTAAAAAATGTGGAATTTTAAAAGTTTTTTAGTGAGAAGAAACTTATCGGAAAGATTGGTTGGCCAATGCAGACTGACATCAGGTTGCGTTTCTCCAAAGGGTACCTCTCAAAAGTAAATGAGGGAAGTTGCAGTTTTGCCATAACACCTGATTTAAAAGACAATTTACACAGTGCAAGTTTTTGCATCAAACGATAAACTTTTACTGTGGTTCAGCCTTTCTTTTACATGACAATGGGGTGCCGGCCCCTGAGACCGCAAACTTTTGAAACCAGGTTCCAGAGTGTCATTTTTTTAAAAACACATACTTCTTTCCAGTTGTGTAAACTGGCGAAAGGGAGAGCCTGTGAAAGTGGTGACCAAAGAAATGCCAGCTCAAGTCAATGCATTCTGCAATTGCCACTTCCAAACTCTGTTTCACACTCCACAGTGCCCAAAGCAAGTTGAACATGGCAACAGTCTGTTGATGCGAATTCAAGAGTTCACATCATAATTTCAGACGTCAAACTACGCTGAATTTATTTAATTTGTGACTCTGGTTAGGGCTTAGCAGCAACAGGAAGTAAACATTTGGCAGCTCCTATGGTGTGTCATTACAAAGTTACACCGCCAACTACCGACTAAGACCCGACAGATATTGGTTTTTTGTGCTGATGTGCTGCAGTGCTGATACCAATAATTATCATATTATCCATCTATTATTATAATTATTATCACTATAAATCGGCTGATATTGTACATATACAATATCCACTGAATGTTATTATTGTGGTTATTGTACCGGTTACAAAGATA
>JAPZDX010000025.1:17976642-17987269 GCA_029783625.1 Naso annulatus
TGGCAAAAGTTCCATTTAGCAGTTCAGCTTATTGTAGTTCAGGCGGTCTGAAAGCTAAGAACTTTGCTCCTCTGTATTCAGGCTTTTGACAAAAACGAAGAAAGTAATGGGCACATTTCAGCCAATCACAGGTAATTTCAGGGAATGCGTGTTACCATGGGCTGCTCTACAAAGGTAGAGGCGCGTTCACGTCCCCTCAGCTTGTGAAAGTCAGATACAATGGTGACAGCGTAGGAGGAAAAGTTGCTCTTTCCCCTTTAGCAACAACTACATACACGGCAAAGAAACGTAAAGAGTGATAAATCAATATGATCATCTAAAAGAGAGAGCTACCACAGGGAAGGGTGCAGCACAGTCTCATGTATCTAGCTTGATATTATTAGTTACTCAACCCTGGAAATTATGAAATCAAAAGTGGATCCCAAAAATAATATTCCTTTGTCTACTATCATTTGATTTTTTTTTTTTTTGATAGAAGCATGTGTTTCAATTACCGAGAAGTGAACATTACCTACTTTATTTGAACAGACATTGTCCAAACTAATACATAGTAAAAGTATATAGCTGCATAGCTGATCGGTGCAAGATGTTAATTCATAATAGCTGTTTTGTCAAAATGATGACATTGTGTTGTGCCTTTTCATATTTTGCGTACACAGGCACACACACACACACACACACAAATACCTCTCCACGTGCTATGTGTTATGACTCAACACTGTATTTGCACATTACTCATATCCTGCAGACTGGGACTTACGCTGGCAGTTATGTGTCACTACAAATAATGAAATAATCTGAGGAGTACTTATGAGATGTTGGCTGAGGCACCAGTCTATATCACAGACAGTCTCACTGAGCCTCAACGCAAACCAGGCTACGCACCGTGTACCAGTTGGCAGTATAAAAGTGTAGCCCAGACACAAGAATTCATCAAGTCTTTGCCACCAGCTTAGTTTTTATAGACTTGTGTTTACTGAAAGATATTTTATGACAGGAATATGCGTTTCCCAGATGTTTAACGTTCTGCAAACATCCTGATATCAAGCATTTTATGCTTGTCCTGAGGCTTTTGGAGGTGTGAGGTGTTGATTTGTTTGTATTACTCCTGATAAACACCAACAGCACAGCCATCAGTGAGCACATGTACACATTGTTTCAGTAGTTTTTCAGAATGAACCTTTTTTGACAGCTCTGCAGTTCCCCTCAGGCAATTCACTTGACCCTTGGAAGCTCGAGGGAGCAGATTAACAAGAAAAAGACAACTAAATGCTCATTCGCTGGGTAAATATGTATTAAAGGCAATAGGTCAGTAGTTAGCAAAAAACACAGAGCAAATGCCAATATTTAGAGTGGCTAAAGAGTACAAAAAGCCTCCAGATGTGTTTATTTTTCTCTATTGCAAAGCCTTTTTTCTGGACAAATCTGAATTCAGCCGTTTGTTTATGCACCCCTTTAAGGGCAAGTAAACTTAAGTAACAGTGTTCCATTTGTATACAACAATCTAAGTGATATCGACTGGATTTCATACTGAATTGAGCGGCTCAGTACAAAAGGAAAACCGAGAATTTGTACTTGGAATTCCAATAGACAGAATGATTCAAAATAAAAAAGAATGATGCACAACTAAACATGAAACTGCGCTTTTAAATAATGAATAACTAGAAGCAAAACCTGATGTTCCTGTTTCCCCTGTTGGGGTCAGGATGTTAGGTTTAAACAGGAATACGTGGCTGGCAATTAATGTGCACAAACTCTGCTGTAAACAACTTGACTCTCCATCCATAATCGGCCTCACCACGAGAGAGACCCATTGTTCAGGCCGGGCAGCTGATGAATACAGTACAGGACATACTCTGCAGTTTCCTTTTAAAGGGTGCAGACAGGTATTAAACTGTGGCTGCTTACAGGGGGGGCAGCACAAAGGCTCAGTGCCTCACAAAACTTTCACTTAATAATACTTTTTTGAGTTTTAAAAAAGTTGGTAATTACTCATTTCTATCTTGACGGTCCCTACATGGGACTGTGACCTTAATCAAGAAAACAACAGGTAGCTTTACCGACTGTTCACCACTTTCTGTGGGGTATCCATGTCGATTTGTATTGTCCCTGTAGGAGGCTCGTACCTTTAAGAATGTGATTAAAGTTGACATTCTACACCGGACTGACCAAACCCCCAGTTTCAATGTATTTTAAGGAAAAAGTTATGCTCTTGTAAAATAGCTCCAGTCATACATTTCAGGAATAATTTTCTGAAGTCTCCTTAATTAGAAATCATTCAATGCTCGGCACTATTGCTCAAATCACCTTATAATTAAAATGCTAATGCAGTCAGGATGTAATTGTTGCAGAGAAACCTGGAAACACCAAGATGACAGCAGAAATACATGAGGAGAGCCGCCTATTCAAGCAGGGGGAAAGGGACTGCATCCAAAATACAAGAGGACTCACATCATTCCTATACAAAATAGGATTATGCAGAAAGTCTCTCTGCAAACACACAACATGGAATTAATTCCTACCACCCGGTAACAATTGGCACGCAAATTCTACAGGGTGCAATAATATCAGCATTAGCTGATTAACATGAATTCTTTTCTTACTATTCCTTGTCATTTGCATGTCTGCACTTGGTATGCACACCACTGCTCCACTCAGCTCTTCCCTCATTTAGACTCCCAGTGGCTATGTGCCCCTCACCGACGCATTTAGCCTTTTAAACGCCTTTGGCCAAAAGTATAAGACACTGGTTGTTTAGTAAAACCTAATGCTTACAAATATAAAAGAGTGTGAATGTAGAGCCAGGACTTTCTGATAAAATAGGGCACTATGTTGAGTTGCTCTTAATTACAGACCCAAACTTTTTGTTAAAATCTTTTAAAATTCAGCCTCTTTACATATCCTCATAGTCAAAATTAATACACACTCCGAGATAAAAGATGTCCCACATAATGTAAGCTGGCACTTAGAAGTGTATTCCACATTGAGGGACAAGGAAGAAACGTCTGATGGTGATTATATCTTATTTTTGTACTGGGTGCTTTAAAACCCTCTGCAGCAATCTCAAGAAAGCTGTAAGTGATTACTTTACATACAACTCCTACAAAGTGGATAATAGAGAATATTGATGTCATGATTTAAAACTGAAAGCTGCATAGAAAACACTGTAAAAGCGGTAACACAGTGGCATATTTACAGGGCAGAGTATCCAGAAATTCCGGAAATGCAGTTGGACTTGAGCCCACGAAGCAGTTCCAAGGTGCTTTCCTCTTAGAGGGAGGAAGGTTTAAGGAAGTCACACTGGGGGGTGCTCCTGCATCCATCCAGGATCAACATGACTGCAGACTACCAGTGACTGATACTAAATATATTCCTCTGCCTTTTATAAATAATACATGGCCATACTGTTCCAAATTCTCAGGCTAAGGTTGATTTTCAAAAATGTAAAATACATATTCAGTAAAACTTTCTCCACAGTGTTGAATTTGACTCTCAGCATTGCTTCAGATGCTTTAGCAAAGAGCTTGCGCTGCACTGTAGGTAGGGGAGAAATTGGATAATGAAATAATCGGAAAAACCCCTGAAATAAAGGAGAGAAACTTTTTTTTTTGACCAAACAAAATTTAATTATAATGAGCTCAGTACTCAGTAGCAATGATACCAAAACAGCAAGTGCTGTGGGGCTGAGGGGTTGTTTCACAGATTTCTTTGTCTTAAAAAAATCACTGCTGGACTCCTTTTAAAGCATATTATTTATTTAGATAGCAAAACACATAAAACCAATATTTTGTAACAGTTTAATTTAGTGTTTGAAGTACAAACATGAGCAGAATTACTGTGTGGTAAAACAAAAATCAACTGTTTCATGAATTCAGGTTGCAATTTGAGGGATTGCTTTGCCAATATTTTAGGAAATTAATCCAGTTTGCACACTGCAGGGCTCCAGTTTCAAGTCATTTAATACTGCACCGAGTGACTGATGTTTCGAGCCAAGCTGCTCTTCATCAGACTGAAGAGACAATGTGAGATGCCATCATTTTCTTTTCTATGTTTGTTTACTTTTGGCTCAGCACCTGCTCAAATTCTCTGGCTTTTGGATGTGTGTGTGTACTACATTAATACTTTCCCAAGTGACGGTGATATAGAGTCAAGCATTTCAGTCACAACGGGAATGCTTCAGCACTATATGACCAACAAAGTCAAAAGGTATACTCATCAAGCTGTGAGCAGAAAGTTGCTGATAAATCTGATAAATAAATATGACTGAAAGTGCAGCAGCTACGCGAATGAAGAAACAGGTAAAGCTGCACAGTGATGCCCTGTAGGTACCCAAGCTCAAGCACAAGAAGCCCCTGATAACTACAAGTATGTAAAATCAAATCAACAAGGAGGCACCCCTCCGGTGATCCCCATTCTGGAGACAAATTAGGAGGCTGTCAGTCACTCAGATGGCAGTTGTCAGCTGTCAGAAATCTCAAGTGCCCTGATGGAGCAGAGTGGCTCTGCTGGTTCCTCTGTCTCACTAATAGAATTGAACGAGGCCAATGTATTGGTTTATAACACAAGAAGGAGACAATGTGTTTGGACAGAGGGTAGATCTTGACCTAATCCACACACATCTCAAAATAATGACCCTAATGTTGTAGTTGGGTAAGCAGGGCTGGAGAATGGGAGTCAGTGGGAGGTCAACTCACGTCCTTATTGTAGTTCAGCAAACTGTTGATCCACCTGAGCACAGCTCACCTGGGCCCTTTGAGCCTGCCAAGCAGCCAGGCAGCTAGGCCAAACATCTGGCTCGGAATTTAGATGGTAGGAGCAGTGTTGTAATGCTTTAGATTGGTCATCGTCTTGAGACTGGTCTCAAGACCACTTTTTGAAAGATCTGGGTCTAGTCTCAGAATTGAGCGCGTTTTGAGTCGGTCTTGTCGTAGTCTCGAACATAGTGGACTCTGGGATTTTAATCAAGACTAGAAAAGACCACAACAGATTTATTTGTTAACGTAATGGCTGTGATTGGATGTAAAACTTTTTCTTCAAATGAAGTCATAAACATAAGTCACTTGTAGTTTGATGTTTTGATTTGTCTGAGTTTGTCTACCTTAAACACGGAGATTTCATAAGCAAAACAGCATGCAATGGAAAACAGTAGGCAGAGTGCAGGTTCTGCAAGGCAGTGCTTACTGAGACGGCTGGGAAAACATTAAACTTCTGTCGTCCTCTCAAAATCAGAGGAAAATTTATTTAAAGTCCTCATCTTGTCTTGGCCTTGGCACAATCTGGTTTGGTCTAGTCTTAGTCTCAGTTAGTGTGGTCTTGACTACAACACTAGTAGAGAGTCCGTTAACACCAACAGTGGCAAATTTGGGTTTTTGTAGACATTGGGCTACAAAATTTTCCAAAAATTTCTGTAAAAGCTCCGGGAAGCACCACAAAGTGTCTGACCTCGAGAGTAGCTATGGCAAATGACCTAACCCTAACATAGATGAACTGTGAGGAGGGGGTCATTTGTAGGACTTGTAATGCACCAATTACAGCTAGCATTTGGTCTGAAAGCCACATTTTTGGAGGACTGCAGGGGAAGCAGTGAAAGGTTCAACCAGGGTCAAATATCTGAGCTTGTTTGCTCCTGCTCAAGGCATCACTGCAAAGGCTGGAGAGGAATCTAAGGTCCTGGATATCCTAAATACCAGGATCACAGAAGATTTTTGAGTATATTCATAAGCGGAGTGATGCCAGGGGCTTTTTTCAACTATGAATTTTGTAGTTCTGTAGTTTTGTAGGTTGTTCGGAACAGTTGCGGGTTGTTATCAGTGAAGAACGAAGAGAAAGACATTAAATGGACAATCTCATGAAGCAACAAGAACTTCATCTATCCAGTCTATACATAAACAAAGTACACTTAACTTTGCTTTTCCTTCAAACCACAATATTTTTTAAATAATTTTTATTACAAAATGGTTAATGATTGGTTAGTTAGTTGCCATGTGAGCAAGAATTTCTTTCCTTTCCTTTCTTTTAAAAAATGTGTGTGTCCATTTATAGGTTAAGTCATTGCAGGAAGCCACCCGCTGCCCATGTTGTGTCAAATTCCACAGAAACGCTGGTCTATTTGTGGATCTTCAAACAGAGTTACAGTGAACTCCACCTCTCCGGTGTGGAGAAACAGCAGGCTGTGGGTTTTCTCTGCCAGAGGAAGAGGGCAGCTCTGGGACAGGAAACACAAGCAGATTTCCCTGGTGGGAAGCCCTATTAGTCTGTCATAGATTTACAGAGGGAAAACACAATGGAGGCTGCTAACATACAGCTGAACTCCCAGCTGGAGATCCCCAAAGCCTGCAGTAATAATCTCAGTGTTTACACACAACATCCATGAACATTTACCCTTGTGCAATCTGACATTATGACTACCTATAAATCCTAGTATATTCACTGTACATCTCATATTGTGAAATTGTTATGTATTCCAAATAAGGTTTGCTTTTTTTATACATATATGTGAATACACACTTTTAATCCCCATTACATATATCTAATGTAAGGCCAGGCAATGTCTTCAGTACTTTTCATACTCAGTGGCAGTTCAGAGTTGGGCCTAACCAATAGGAAATTTAGGAAAAGGAAATTTTTGGGGCCAGTGCTGATACCGATATTAGAGAGCAAGAAAATGCCATAAAATATATTGGCCAATATTATATATATTAAATACTAGTTAAATACTGTGACAAAGAGGCAGGAAATCTTACATTGTAGCAACTTTATTACAAACATCAGTGCACTGACTGGTTATTCTATAACTAACCACCCTCTGCTGGACAAACTATGTAATTACACCATTTTTAATTCACTTGTCCAACCTTTTTCCTGCCTTAAAAACAGTCTCAATACGGCACGTATCAGAGAACACGTACACCGATGCTGATATACCTGCAACAGGCCAGTGTCAGCAGATAATAACAGCAGCTTTATGTATCTTGGAGCCCTATTCAGAACGATTTGCAAAGAATAAGAAAAAAAACAACCAATTTAAAGATTCATTTGAGATGCTTATTAAACAATAAAATGCAAAATAAAAGCAAGGACAAAAGTTCAATTATAGGCAGCAGTTAAAAGTAGGACTAGATTTCATCACGCTCAGGTTTGAACAGTGCGTAAGATTATGAAGACTATTGTTACGGTGGTCAGATCATTGTTTTTATAATTCAGATAGATATTTCTCAATGGACACCTGATCACCAGTAAACCAAATTTAACGAGATGTTTCTAGGCCAAAATGTTTTGACACTTTTACAGTTTACAAGACTGAAAAAGCAAGAAAACCACTTATTTTTCACAGATGGACTCATCATCACATCATGGACTGAAACAAGCACTAACCAGACCAAACCGTGACCACACAGACCAAATCTCTTTTATGCTTCCATCATTCCTCCCTTTTCATATCATCACCGCCAGTTTCCTCCCACATGCACTCCACTTCCTGCGTACATACAGTACAATTCTTTGCTCGCCTATCTGCCAAGTCCAGTGGGACTGCATGTGTGTATAACAATAGTTGGTTTTCGACAGATATTATTGCCCAGGCTATCTGATCTTACAGTGGGAGTGGAACTCAGCGCCTATCTGCAATCATTTACTGCTGCTCCATTTCAATTATACAGTGCTGATTGGCTTTGCTAGCATGCTGTGGTCCCCGAGGGTTCTTTCAGGCAAACAAAGCACTGTTACAGAATATTCTGACCCCGACTTTCTCACAAGGCTAAATGTGACGAAGGGAAAACTATGGCTCACTCTGAAAACATTATCAAATGCATAACTTATTAATTGTGCTAATGCAAAGGATGCCTTCCTACCTTTTTCAGTGTAAAATATTGTGTTTACTGTTCTGTGTTTATAGAGGCAATCAGTCAACAAGACTCGCAGTATAACATTTCATTATGTTCAGATATTTGGTTGCATTTTCATCTAAACATCAACGGTGATCAAGTGAGAGCAGCAGACAGAAAGAGAGATTGAGCAAAAGAGAGAATATTCGAGACAGGCTGTGATACAATGTGTGCAATTATCAACGATCACCATCTCCAAGATCCTTTAATCAGGCAGAGGAAAATGAACACACTGGAATGGATCATGTATAACAATCTCCACGCAGAGTGTGAACACCATGAGCATGATTTCCATTTCCATGGGACACCATATTAAGATGAAGAGCTTCTCTGAATAAGTAACTAATTGTGCCAGTACAAGATGAAGACAAAATAATCTATGTTGCTGTGAAGAGGCATTTGAAGAACTACTACTGAGGAGGTAGAATGGACTCTCCTCTCTGTTTGTATTATATTTTGGTCTCCCTTAAGAGCGGAGCATAAGACCACACACCTGAATCATTTCACACTATCAGCCAAGCACCCATATCTTATTTTGTTTAATTAGCAATAATTGCATTGAGCCACCATGTATTGTCAATTGTAAATTTATTTTTTCTGGAGGCTGGTTTTTTATAAGGAGCAACAAAGAAAACTAAATATGATGCGAGTTGTGATGACCAGCCCCATCTGCTGTTATAGTGGAGGTTGTGTGTTACATACAAACAGGCGACTGAATAACAACAGACCAGTGGTTAACCAACAGTGACACCTAGAGACTTGATGTAAAACTGCATGTCTCGTAATCTCCAAACAATGACTTGAGCCATTTAAATGAAAGCATTTTAGAACTATCTGCATATACTGCAAAATATTTTTTTTAGCATAAAGCTAATAGGCACATAACAAGGTGAAACAAGTATGCAAACCCCTTTAAGTACCATGACCTGCAACTCTGCAACACAGGCAATCCAGCTGCATTTATTTTGCCTGTGGCTGTTGCCTTCCAATTAATCAGGCAGCACTGTAATATGGTGATCAGTGGGAGCTTGAAGGCAAGAAATAAAAACGTAGATGGCTTCATGAGGCATTGCAAACCAAATGGTAACGATTTACCATCAAATTACATTGCTCCGCAAGGTCAACAGTTCCGTCTGGGAAGCAATAAAAAGCAAATTTTTTAAAGCTGCTGTGCAATTACACAGAAACAGTGCAGCAAAGTGCCAAAAATACAAATGTAATTTAGACATTAGATAAGCCAGACTGCAATTTTTATACTCAATAGTGCTTGATTGCACAAATTAATCAATGTTAAATTATGTATGAGTAAAACAGTAAGTGAGAGAGAAATACTTAAACCACAGTCACATCCTTTAAAATTATAAGAAAACCCCTCCTACTATAATACTGCTTTGCTAGCTATTAATTGCACACTAATATTCCCGTAACCTCTCTTATGCAAAAAACGGTTTTCACTGTATGTTGGGCAAAGACACAACTGAAAAACCGACACAAGAACACTTTGAAAATGTATTTTTTCTAATATCACAGTGTCGTCAACTTCCTCAAATTCTTGCCCAACTTTGTGCAGTTGCAGCTTCTTTTTGGAGCCTCAGACTTATGATTCTATAAATATGACCCATTTTTCCACTTTCACCACAGGTCAAGGATGGAGTCGACGTTTTTCATTGTCTATTTGGTCAGGTTTGGGCCGGGGGAGTGAGATCGGTGAAATGTGCTTCTAGTCAGTGGTCCCAGCAGGCAGAGTGTTTAAGGGGTGCACAGTGCTCCCAGCAACCCATTAGGATTAGACTGTTTGTGTCCCCCTGTCAGCATTATCGTACCAGAGCTAAAATGCATCCCGGAGAAAGCGAAGCAGTAACCCCATGCACTGGAGGACCTTGCTTTTTAAGACACAGCCCCCTGTACAGGCCTCCCTACTCTTACCATTCCCTTCCTCTTTTATCTCTCTCCACTAAAAAAACCCCATACTGTCTACATCACTGCCATTCTCACTCCTCACCCCATATAGCATTTTACTGCTTTGGGGAAGCAAGGGAGAGGTCCTCAGTGTGAAATGGATGTGCAATCACAGCCCTTTCCTTGAAGGTTATTACCCACACTTCTTGGCTTTTCTTTACGGCCACCATGAAGCCGATGGGGGGAAATGACAATGGTCAGGTTTGTTGAGTCAGAGCATTAAGCCACAAGCAGGAGAAATAGCTTTGACACTACAGGCTCTTCAAATCACCACACTGAGCCACCTAAATGCCACAGCAATAAGCAAAGAGACAGGCTGCATTTTTCATCACAGAAGGGGAGCTCGTTTCAGAGCGGAGGAAACCGGCGTATCTTGTTTGGCACTTTTCTTGGAACAGGGGGGATGTGGAGGGTTGTTAAGGCACAGCTTCACAGCGGTGGGACAAAGCTTTCATTAAGGCTCAAATTGAAGGACATCACTACAAACTGACATGTCTGGGGAGCTTTTTAGTTCAGGTGAGGAAGCGGTGAAAACAAATGGGCCAATTGAAAGCTCATTACAGCCCCAATACATACAGTATATTAGGTAGCTTATGCTGGCAGAAATAAAAAATATATAAAAATCTGGTTTATTATCCAATTTTTATGACACACACATCTGGAAGAGGAGTCTAACTAGTCCTTTCTTAAGTTCTGGCCTCTGGGACCCTTCACTTGAACATTTACCATGCCTCATTCTCTTAGTTACTAAGTTAAGAGTGTAAAACCAGGAGAATCAAGCAGGA
>JAPZDX010000025.1:18046444-18059154 GCA_029783625.1 Naso annulatus
TGTAAGTGTTTTGACAGAAAGGGAATGTCACCCTGCAAAAAAGCGATCCCTTCATGTTTTGCTTTGAGGTTGATTTTTCTGAGCTTTCAAACTGTGAACAAAGACATCAACCAATCACGATGGTTTTATTTAACAGATTCATGTCCGTCTCCTCCAACAACATCAACAATGGCTGAATCTCTAAATCACAACACAGAATAACAACATCATGTGATTATTTAACAGCTTGTGGAAAAATAGCCTCCACCTGTGTGTCTATACTGATGCTTCGTGCAGCTCCTGCCGGGGGACAGCGTCTGTCCTCACCAGTGAGAGGCAGGAAGCTCCGCTGAAGTGAAGTGAGCTGTCAATACTGCAAATTCATTTTTCTGTGTTTCTGTCACAAATTTATGTCGCTACTGGAGTGAATAGTTTCAATCCAAACAATTTGCATTTTGGTGTTGTTTATTCATCGTGCATCTGGTGTCTACAGGCATTGAAACCCAGACTAGGAGTCACTGTGATCCCTCACTGGCTTCCCACCTGTAAAAACAGCCAGTTTCGTTTGATAAAAGGAGCTCGAATGAGCTGTTGAAGCTATTCAAAGTAACTTTATCTATTGATTTTATCTATTAATTTTGCAGAATGAGAACACACAATTCTGATTACACATTTAATATTAAAGCTGGATAAACGATGCTGACACCAGCAAAAACTTGCACACAGCTAAAAGGTTTTCTGCTGTCTGTGATTATACAGGTATGACATTTAGCATCTGAAGCCACTTAATAACAAAAGGTGCATGAAAATGTATAAATTTGATCCCATAAGGCTCATTATGTTCTGCTTACTTCCTGATACAAACATGAACACAGACTCTTGCGATTGAGCAGCAGTGAACGCTGGTCGATCAGCTCCAGAGTTCTTCTAGAGGTTTTTTTTTACTTTTGTAAAACACCAGAGGTCATGAGTGTTAAAGAGCTCAAACTTGTGTTGTTTACAGTGCTGTTGAATCTCCTGCAGTTTTCCAGCTGTGGGCTTATTTCGATGCCAGTGTGAGAACAGTGACACGCAGCTGAGGATGATGAAGGTCAGGCCCTTCAGTACTCTAGAATATTTAAGAAATGTTTGTGGCTGCTCATCGTCTTATCGCTGTTTTCCAAGCACCCAGGGGAAAATTTTTTTTTTTTTTAACTTGTCTTTGAAGTATCTTTAGTTTGCGTAGAGTTTCACATTGACCTTTAAAAAACACATTTAAAGTTTTTGTTTCCTACATTCATACAGAAACGTAAGCCTTGAGCCCTCTGAATAAGAAAGCCAGGGTGTATTTATTTATTTGTATTTTATGCTTAGTTGTAAGGAATAAATAAGGGGGGAAAAAAACACTAAAACTGTGGTGGTACCTGTTTGGTTATTGCATTTCCACAAAAAATCAAGAACTTTATCACAATGAAATATTTCCTGTTGCTCTTAAGAGATCCTTATCTTATTCTCTAGCACTCTGTGAAAAACGCAAAGCTATTTCCTTTTTAAGATTATCATGTTTTCAGCCATCAGCAGGCACAGACTAGCTTTGCTCTGGGAGAGATAATGAGATGAGATAAACATGACTGATACATTCACTGATGGTTAATGTGAGAAATTTAACATGCACACCACACATAGGGGTAAATGAGTGTGCTGGTTTACGTCCTGTGAGGAAAACTTCTAAATTTTCTTCTGCAATCATACATTAAAACTGAAATGACCTCACAGATGACCAGCTAAAACACAACATATCATCTGAATGCTGTAAAACACCTTTTCAATATTTGTGCAACCTTCAGACGGGGTCCAGTACGTCCCCTGCCGCCTC
Source organism: Naso annulatus (assembly GCA_029783625.1). Taxonomy (NCBI): domain Eukaryota; kingdom Metazoa; phylum Chordata; class Actinopteri; order Acanthuriformes; family Acanthuridae; genus Naso; species Naso annulatus. Next base: position 18,048,279 of record JAPZDX010000025.1, read on the forward strand.
ACGTAAGCACTTTCCTGATACTGCACCATGAATCATCCTCTCCCCGTCTACTGCACCTTGTTTCTTGCTCTCTTGTTGCGAGCTCTTGGTTATCCCCTCTTCACTCTGACTTTTCTTAAATGAACATCATTATTTAGCTTTCCTGAAAATCTGCTTTACCCTGGAGCAGCTGGTACATACTGTGCAAAGAAAAGGCTTTCTGGGAAAAGTGGAAGACCACAATGTCGACCTTTCCCTTCTAAAAAGATAAGCTGCTGTTGCACCTGGTTTCATCATAGCTGTGTGAGAGAATATCTTGTTGAACTCTGCAGGTTATCACCTCTCGGTTGAGGCAGCGTTGGCAGCTGAGAGGAGTTTCTGCCTTGTTTACTTTATGCAACGTAACTTGAATCCCTGTTAGACCCATTAACTGAGAAAAACATTTTCTGAATCCAGCGCATCAGTGGAGGGCAGACAAATTAACCTGCTGAGATTCATGAGCATCCAGACCACAAAGGGGTCAATCAGCTGTGTGTTTATTGGCTCTGTTTTCACATACACTCATTTCCCACCTAATTTGTATTGCAACTTGGAGTCACTGATCAATTATAAAAACATTTTCAGAATGCATGCACTCGAATGAACCTTCAGCTGTGGCAGAATACGAATAAAATGAGCCCATTCACTGTGAATTCCAATTAATAATTTACATTTAAGGAGACGTGTTCATTTCAAATGCTGCTGTTAGTCTGTTATTGTGCTCCAGTCAGAGTGAAAGAAAGATCTCCCCGCCGAGTGGCTCTTGTTCGTCTTTGAGTTTCTGTCTATGCTTGCAGCTAAACCAATTTAAGGTGCATTTACCCAAATGCCACATGGTGCTCATCTGTGCAGGTTTACATGGACGAGTCGGACTGTTAGTCATGTTGAAACAGCCCACAACTCAATCACACTGTGCTACATTGTTCAGTTGATATATAACCATATAGACAGCCTGAGTACCAAGGAAAATTCTGAGACTGAACCTGTGCCAGTCACTAAAGCACACGTTTGATAGCAACAAACATTTACATCCAACAGACAGCTGACGAAGGCCATAACGTCAGGAATTATGACTCCTCCATGTGGACAGGAAAGGTGCGGCACATAGTTTGCAGAGGAAGGACGTCAGAGAGGTTAAATATGTCAACAACACGACCACTGTTCATTCCCGTATCCTACAATCAGTGTCGGCTTCTTATAACCATGACTGCAAAGCTTCCCTAACCTTAACTAAGTCATTTTCGTGCCTAAATCCTACCAATGGTCAGATGTGATGATGATGTCAGCCCAGAAACCACTGTCATGTGTCATTGTGGAGGGCAGTTACAAATGACAAAACATGTTGAGTCATTCGATTTGCAGAACTTTTTGGAAACTGTTACAATATGTAATATTTTTACATTCAAATGTCCAAAAGCAACTTGATCTTTGTTTACAAATTATTCTTTGTTTTTATTTATTTATTTATTTATTTGAGAGAGAGAGACCCCTAGTGGCATGTATTACCTGTTGTGCTTCTAAAATTGTTATTTTTTTTTAACCACAAACCAGAAGAACTTCTTCTTTTTTTTTATTTGACTTTACTGGAGTGTCAGAAACCAAGCAGTAAAGCTCCATGACATGAAGTGTTGAAAAACAAAAATAGTCAGTACAGGATCGTGAACTTAAAAATCTGAAAAATCTTTTTGAAATTCAATATCATAGAGAGATGGGAAACATGGGATGGAAGAGAGAGAGAGAGAGAGAGAGAGAGAGAGACATGCAAAGGTCAAACCGGCATCATGTGAGTTCCAAAGTGTATTTTTACAATTTCAAATGTACTGTAGTTTACAGCACACATATCTAAAACCTTTTCTTATATATGGATATCTGTCTGACTTATTAATCATCATTAAGTGACTTTGTAAACTTTAAAGCCTTCATGACTGATTATAAATCCATTATTTAAAAAATGCAAAGACAGTTTCAGCACAACTGTGAAGAACATCCACAGAACACAATGGTGAGGCGCTTCCATACGACAAAAGATTCCTCGGTGCAAAGGAAAAACTACAACCAAGAGGCAGATTTCTAAGTCAGTTAAAATTTAATGCCAAACCACACTGCTTTGCATTATATTTTTTTCCATCACACACTCTCAACAGCAAGGAGCCACAGGGCAAAGTATTGTTGTCTCTCACCGTTTTAAGCCCTGCGAGTGTCACACGAAACACGGAAAATAGGACAGCCATTGACTGCTCCTTCACAATCCACTTCAACAGGAATGAGTCACACAGGCGCTGTGCTAAACTACAATCTTCAAAAACTTCTTTTATGTGCTGTCTCAAATTAAATTAAAAAATGGTTTAAATGTTTCCCTAAGAAATGTTTTCCACAGGCAATTAAGTACATTTTGCTCTGGCAGGTTAAAAGGAGAACAAAAGCAGCATGAAGCTCCATATTTATGGCTGCTGTGTGTTTCTGCCTCGTAAAAGCTGCTCGCAGCTGCACATTCACATCAGCACAGCTCGAGTTCTGTTTCACACTCACAACCCTTTGATACACTGGCTCCTGCATCATAAAGTATGCAGCAATTAAAACCCTCTGCATCATAGTTGTAACATGACTCAAAGCAAACTGCTGCCAATCCGCTCAGTGTGCAAATCATTACAATTGATCTGTGGAGAACGGTGGGAATGTTGTGTGTGTGGAATAAACAGAGTGGGTATCGAACACACAGACACGAGCATGTTGTTTCTTCTTGGTCTCCGCAAACACTCCTCAGTTTTATTCATTCGTGTGTGTGTGTTCAGTTTATTGACAGAATCAGAGAGTTTTTTTTTTAGAGAACAGTTTCCCCTTAAGGCCCAAAAAGGTTTTCCCAAAACCTGACCAAGTACTTTTGCTGCCGAAACCATATAAACCAATGTGCCCATTTCACAACATAAATCTCTTGTTTCAATAGAACACAAATCACGTGTTTAGAGAGACTTCGTGGCAGGGAGGCTTTGTGTGTCAGACATCGACACAATACCTTTCTGTGTTAGTATGAGGTGACAAAGGGGCAATATTTGACGAACAGGGATGAGAATGTTTTTGTCACCACACAATCAGCTGGGCTGAGCCATGAATTTGGATATTTAGTGCAAGTTTTTCTTCACATTTGGATCACAGATGGTGCCTTTAAACTGCATTTGTGACCATGTGTGGGCTTTTTGTTTAAAACAGGAGTTAGGAGGTGAAAGGGGTTTTAGGGGGAAACATCGTACAAAACCACAAAACCTGGCTATCTAGTCCTAACTTCCTCCCATTCACAAGAAAAAAGAGTGATGTAGGTGGTGAGTGGTTTGGAAGGAATGCAAATGCAGGTTTCAGGGGTTTTGTGAGTTTGTCATTTACTTAGGCCTTACATGTGGCTGCGAGCAAAAACAGCTGGAAGTAAGATTGTGAGTGTATAAAACGTTGCTGTTTGGATTTGAAGCTCTTATCTGGAACTGAGCAATACGTTCACTTCACAACTGTATGCAAGACCAAAGCACCAGCGTCTGTTCGACTGCAGGAAGTCACACAAAGAAGTTGCAATGCTGTTGGGAGGAAATGGTTTTATCAAACAGCAGGCCGTGTTGAGCGCAGACACAGCAAAGATAAAACAAATCATCACTTGCAAATACATTCTGCTGCGTGCAAGATGGACAAGAAAGGCATGCAGAACACTGAAAGATGATACAAACTATCTTTAATCCGAACTCTAACACATTCACTGACAACCTCTCCTCAACATGTCACCTTATTCACATCCATCATTAAAGCTTGACCTTTTCTTTCCATTTAAGTCTGTAGAGCTATTTATGCTTCTGTTAAGCATTACAGGAACCCTGTCCAGCTCTGAGCTGCCTCGGCATGCTCCGTCGTTTGGCTGTATGAGGAGATACCGTGCCTTCCTCGAATAGTCATGTCAGTCAAGTGGGAAAGGCTGTCTTCCTTAATGAGAGCTTGAGTCTGACCCAGAGAGGTAATCTGAACTGTGACAATTAGTTTTTCTCATGTGCAAAGGCTTCCATCTTGGGTCTTACTAGTATTCTTATTATTATTATTATTTATTATTATTTACTCCCTGGCTTCAAGGAAGTAAAGGCCTACATGGACATGATGGTAATGCTAAACATAGCTTTACCACAGAGTGCACACAGCACTCCCATGTGAAGGATTACAGAGTAAAACTTGGGGAAGAAAACTGGACCAAAGTTGAATCACAGGGCAGCCCTGCAAAGCATGAACTACACCAGAGCGTGTGGAATATAACAATGAGATGGAACCTTAAGACCTTTGATTTCACCTCAGAATAAAAATAAAATCAGATAATTTGGATGAATGGGGACTCAACTGAAAGCTTTTTTGATCACCAATGTGGTGATTTCACATGAAAAGCCTATTCGTAAAATTGATATAAGACAAATTATATGATCCTTAGCTTTGTGTATCTGTAAGCTAAAATTAAGAATGCTATATGTTAAGATGACCTTATGTACAAAGATAAAATGCAGCTAAAGCTTCCTTTTTGGTATAATTCAACATTAAGGAAAAACAGTTAGATGTAAAAATTGATAGCACTCTCATGTCCGTCAGCTAAATATGATGTTGGAGCCCGAAAACAATTAGCTTAGCCTAGCAAAAAGCTAGGAGAGCTAGAAGAGAGAGAAAGAGAGACGATCCACATTGAAACGGCTCAACAACCCGCTTTTCCTGCACATTCACAAGGACCTGACTGATAACATCAACCTGTGTGAAGTTGTAGATTGCTTTTGTTTTGTGCATGATAAGCACACAGAGTACTTTGGAAAATAAGGGGAATAGGGCCACTAATGGGGCTACTTAAAAAAAATCCTTAACATAAGGCTTCTCTCAGCAGTGATAGTCTGGTTCCTATAGATGAGAATGATAGGCCAACATTGTTTACATTGTTTACTTTTTCTGTGGTTCACATTTATGCCAGCCAAAGATTTTTTATTTTATTTTTCTTTTTTTGGCGGCTGTAATTACAGTATAAGAATGTGTCTCTCTGTGCGCAGTGTGTGCATTCCGGTGCAAGGGAGTGTGAGTGAGTGTGAATGTGTGTGAGAGAAATGGAGAGAGATATGGTGGACAGCGCGTGAATGTATTCTACTGACTGGCATTGTTCACATTACTTACTTCTTGGTACAGCAGTCACCCTCAGACACGCTGAGCAGAGGTAGCCTTGTTTTCCACTTTGGCTATGATGAGCCATTGGCTTTATAGCAGCTACACAGTTTTTACACACAGGCCAGCTGCATAAAGAAAGCATTTGTTCAGACTTGTTTCTGTTTTTTTTTTCTCATATAATTTTTTCTGCAGTGATGTCTGTCAGAGGGCATATGTAACAGCTGAGTTCAGTAAGTTAATTGTTTTATGCTTGTTAAATCAGTTGGTTATTCACTACTGTTTTGCCTGAACAGTCAGCCTACCTTACGTTTTTATTTAGGTTTTCTGGAAAGGGATGTTATGATGAATTTAGATTCTATTATTAACTATTAACTTTGTTTAAAGCAGATAACCCATGCTGTTTAATAATTATAGACCCATAACAATTTAGCCATGTTTCTCAAAAATATTGGAAAAAATTGTTTAGAAAAGGATTGTTTTACATTTGGACTCTAATGCAATTCTCTGCAAACACCAATATGGTTTTTGCAAAAATCATTCTACTTATATGGTGCGTCTACATTTGATAGACGAGCTTACCTCTGCACAAAATAATAATGAATTTACTTGTAGTATCTTTTTAGATCTGTTCAAGGTGTTCCATACAGTTAACCATTATATTTTATTGGAAAAATTGTTTAAATATGGCTTTCATGATCTCAAATACAAGTGGTTAAGGAATTATATCTCTGATTGAAGGCAGTTTGTCTGTATTAAGGAATGCAATTCTAACATGGCTGGACTGCTTCGTGGGATTCCACAGAGTTCTGGTCTTGGACCATTATTATTTCTCATTTATATTAATGATTTGTCTAGTGTTTCAAATGTCCTTTCTCCAATTATGTTTGCAGATGATACAACCCTTTTTTAAATAATTCTTTCTCATTCAAATTTCAGTGTTCTGATGAAGGAGGCTAACACTGGCTTAGCTGTCTATGCCACATGGTTTAAATTAAATAAATTATTTTTGAATGTTAAAAAATCCAATTTTAGGATTTTTGGAGGTAAAAAGATATATCCAAAAGATTTATGCAAAATAAAATTTAGTCTACTGAGATGCCTCAAGTGACATCTACTAGATTCTTAGGAATCATTGTTGATGAAAACTTAAGCTGGAGAGAACAAGCAGACTGGCTTAGTACAAAAGTGAACAAATCAATTGGGATAATAAGGAGGGTTAGCCATCTAGTCTCCAGAAATTGCCCCCTTACTCTTTACTACAGTTTAATTATCCTTATCTTTCATATTGGAACATAGTTTGGGCAACCTTTCCTACTACCCTTCACAAAATTCAGGTCCTCCAGAAACGCTTTGTTAGAATTGCAACCTGATCCGAATCATATGCTGCATCAACTCCTTTATTTAAAAAACTGCAAGTCCTCACCATCTATGATAATATTTAAAATTTTTTTATGACAATATTTTTCAAATCTGTGTTTTATTTATGAGATATATTCAAGTACAAGGAACATTCCTGAGCATTTTATGTGCTACTTTAAAGCAAATTCACAGGTTCATTCTTATGCAACTCTGCAATCTGCAGATCTTCACCTTCCTCAATTTTTAACCAGCCAAGGACAATTTTCTACGATATAATAATTCTAAAATATGGAATAACAATTCCCATCTGGCTAAAAAATGTGTTACTAGAAAAAGTTTTAAAAGATGCTTAAAAGATCATTTAACTGCTGTCTCATAACTCGTTTTCTCATGCACTTTTGTCTTTGCTTATATCATGCATGCTCAGTTTTATTATGATTTTTATGATGCCTATGTGCATTATTTCCAATAATGTTATAGAATATTTTTTATTTTTTACTATTTCTTTTTATATCCAATGTAATGTTTCATTTTGAGGTGGAGGCTTCATATAAGCCTGTTTGGCTTTTTGCCTCTCCCTGCACTGTATTCTCTGTCATTCTCTGTATTTATTGTATCCTCTAAAAGGTGCAAAATAAAAAAGTTAAAGTTAAAGACGCTTAATGAGTCAGACCCTTTTTGCCGCTTGGTGGCAGACCACTGTTACAGAAAAAAGCTGCTCCCATTTTGATCTGGAATATCCTATCGAGAAGAGGGACTGCATTTTCTTATATTAGTTGTACAAAAACAGTAGGCAAGGCTGAGATTGAATGAAAGATAATGTGGAAAAAGTTCACTATAGCTGTCTTTCAAAACTGTTCCCCCACCTCAAAACTCATTCTGGCACCACTGCATCGGTGTGAGTCATGCATGTGTGAAAATGTCAGCCATCTTGAACAGCTAGCTATAGGTACACCGCTTGGACAAACCACATGTGGTTGTAAACGCTAATACTAAATGTATTTGACTAATTTTCTTCTATTACCAACTTTATATTTATGTAATAGGTACTAGTAGAGTTAATGGAAAAGGCATGGTTTGTTGTAAACTGGATGTAAAGTGTTAGAGGTTTTTTTATTTATTTTTTGCCAGTTAAATTGACTGAAGTAGGTTTTAGCAGCTAATGTTATGCTAGTGTCTTTGCTCAGTGCTAGCTAGCCACCACAAGCTGAAATTATTACACAGGCCATTGCTAGTGCCATAGCTTTTTAAAAGGCTGTTAAATGGCTCTGGCTCCTGCCAGCCACAAAGCCAGCAATAACTCTATCCAAGCTAGCGATGATGTTAGCCTGAGCAGCCCTGTTAGCTGGCTAGTGCTAGCATCCTTGCTAGCAAGCTTTATTTTGCAGCGCAGGTAAAATAGCTTGCATTTCTACTCAAGTTTGAATTCTGTGTGGGATAGATCAGTTATGATGTGGTTTTAAAACATTAAACCTGATTTTGACTGTCAAACTAAGTTCGTGATGTGTAGCTTGTTGCTTGTCCAAGTGGTGTAGCCGTAGCCAGCTGTCCAAGATGGTGGACCTTTTTGTGCATGCTCAACTCACATCGACAGGAAACACGGAGTCATACATCAATGCTATGCTGTCTTTTTCTCGGCAAGAGGATACACAAACATGCCTGAAGTGGAGTAGAACCTATTAGACAGCAAACTTTTGACTAAATGAAAGATGCACAAAAGTTTCATATTTGCAACTGATGTTATTTGCTGAAACCTTTAACTGAAGATAATTCCATGAGAAGTTCATTTTATGCAGTTTTTCTCTCTTATAAGTTTTTGGAGGCAGATTGCTTGTGAATGGAGGGCTGCGCCGCTGCAGTGGACTACGTGCTCAGGAATCATAAAAATGTCTTTCACCACCACTGATATGAATACATGTGGAGCCCATGTTGTGTTGAACTCACTTTGACATTGTAATCTTCAATGATGTGGCTGACTGACTCTGCCTTGTCGTTTCCTTCGTGGTGACCATGTCTGTCTGTCAAAGCCTATCAGCCTTCTTTTGGATTTGCTGTCTACTTGGGTTGGATGTACAAATTGAATGAAAGCTTTATGCATGCAGACTGATGGTCATGTCTGTCTGGATTATTCCTTTATATGTCTGAAAACCTGGGGAGTCTTATCTCCACGAATTTGTATGTGTCCACAGGTAGAATTCAGCCAAATGTATGTCATACATGTAATCAAATTTTTGAATGACATAAAGTATAAGCTTTTCCTCTAAATAAAAGTTGCCCAAAGCCAAGTTTTTGAAGCTAAAAACATGATTGAGCAAACAGCAAAGGCCATGAGGATTAGGCTGAAATGGGTTCAGTCCCATATTTATGTATGAGGAGGTTAGATATGAGCAAGCACGTTCTTCATTGAAAGGTAGGTAGTTCTCGAATAGGTTTATCCCTGTACCTTTTAGAATACCTTATCAAGAAGTTTTTCAGTTACAATTTGTTGGCAGATAATCACAACAGTTATCTAACACTGCAAGGACAATTCCACACCGAATTACTCACATTAACATCTGACTGACATAATAAGACTGCATGACATGAAGATGGTATCGAACAAGAGTAAAGCATATAGAAATGCATCAACGGGTAAAAAGAACTGCAAAGAAAGAAAGGAAAGTGATTAACTGATGATTTATCGACCGGACTCTCCACTCTTATTAATTTGAAATTATCCCTTTGTTTATCTGTTTGTATTGAGGAAATTAAACATGTCTTTAAATATGCTGTGACCGCCATAGTGATTATTATAGTGAATAATAAGAGTCATACTAAGAATTAAAGTTGCAATCTTGACATCAATGTCAAATTATGGTCTACAGAAATCCAGGGGTCCTTGATGCGGTTCTAGGAGGTCCCAAGCAAAAATGGAATGATTTATTTTGATCACAATTCCATTATAACTACCTCAGTGACAAAATGTACGGCTATTTTGAGCCCTGGATTTAACACATCTAACCTCTAAAACCCCCCAAATCAGATGGAGTCTGTGGTCTAATTTGAATCCAGTCACTGATTTACAAAAATTTATGGACAAGAAGCAAATGTGATCCTCTCTGTGCTTCATCAAGACTACCAACATGATGTCACATGACAGGAAACATTTGACACATTGGACGAAGAGTACATCTGTTAACAAAGTCTTATCAAATCCTAACACATGAGATACAGCCATGAAGGATGGCACCTAAACCTCGACTCCATGTAAGTTTCAGAACATTTTCGTTTTTAAGGACATTTCATCCTCAGGCCATAAGCAGCACGGGCTGCTGCACAAAGCTTCCTGTATTTACCCACACTAACAGCCGAACATAACGTTAATTACTCTGCAACTGAGGATGAGGAAGATGTTTGACCACAAACAGGCGACTCCAGCCACAGGTCGATTCCTCGAAGGGCTTCAGGTTGGGATTTCGTGCCAGCCTGAGCAGCTGTTCCTTGGGAACCAAAGGGGGGTTAAATCCCTTTGAGGCACTTTTAGAACAAATGCAAGAATCCTGGACATGATTGCAACATGATGAATAACCAACAGATGCCAAATTATTCATACAAATTTGCACCTTTTCACTCTTTGGGTATGTGTTTTTAGTCTACATCATTGTCTCAAGAGATTCTTTCATTCTTTAAAGACACAAGTTTACCCAAGTGATGAAAGTAGATGTCATGTCTTTTCAAACGCCGTCTGCTTGTGTTACTGTGTGAAGGTCAAGTTCAGTATGTGTCCACGAATAAAACAGAAGCACGGCTTTTGCTTTTATTAAGGAGGGATTGATCAAAGAACATTTTCTGCTCTGCTGTATGGGTGACAGGGAAAAAGGCCGGAGAGACGACCACAGCTGGAATCTGACCTTTGGCAAGCCACTCATTAATGCTGAGACTGGGGCAGGGTGAGAGGTTACGCAGTGACAGACAAGATAAAAGGGTTGACATTTTTAGCATTCACTATACATACATACCACTTTGGCTCCTATTTCCTGTTTTCTTAATTGTAAATTAAAAAATGCACAAGTGCAAATAACAGTATAGCTGGCATTTAGTAATAAACTAACAACAAAAAAATGTGCTTATTATTAACAAATGCCTGGGTAAATACAAACCTGAAGATTTAATTCTACAAACAGAAGAAGCCTCAATTGTTTCCATATTAAAACGGAGTAACTAGCATAGAGGCGTTCCTACATGATGCAGTTGCCTTGAGTCAATCCTTATTTTTGCTACAAGTATTTTCCGTCACACCATGGGCGTGGCACGGGGGGGAAAAAGGGTACTAATTACCCAGGCCCACTGCGGGGGGGGG
>JAPZDX010000025.1:18074516-18098595 GCA_029783625.1 Naso annulatus
CGTTTGTCGAGGCAGCACGAGTTTTTATTCAAGTTTGACTTTGTTTTTGTTTTTGTTTTTTTGTTCAGTTGTTTTCTGAACCTCCAGTACAAAAGCTGTGTTGGGCCGGTGTGTTGAGTGGTAGATTTTAACCAGAGGAGCTTGCCGCAGTTTTAATCACATTTAGGTACCAGATTTCCTTGTTATTCTTCTGATTGTGCTTATTTTATATGTATTTATAAAGTACGTTTTGGGGAGTTCCTTTTGTGATTTAGGCCTGAATGATAGTCTCAAATATATCTGTAAACACATTTGATGTCTTAATACCTTTTAGATATTGTAAAAAGAGTGAACAAGTGGGAGGAATGAACCCTTTTGTAAAGACAGACGTCATGACGTGCTCACCCTGTTTTTGAAAGCAGGACGTAAAAAATCGCTTTCATCACTTTTGTATAAAAATGCTTTTCCGATACGATATTTAACTTTTTGTAAACAGCATCATTTGTGTTTCCCCTGGTTCTTCTCGTCCTTTGTGTATTATTGTGAAATGTATAATCATGGTTATTTCTTAATGCACTATTTTTGTTGGGGCACTTAATAAGAGCAATGCATCCGAACAAAAAAGAAAAAAAGCTAAAACTTTCAAAAAAAGAAGAAAACTAGAATGATATGCACCCATATGTTTTTTCTGCCCTTGTGAAGAGGCAAAAAACTTTGTTGTGAAATTTTTATATTTCAGAAGCTTCGAATGTCATAATATTCCTCCACTTCTACTTTTGAACCAAGCCAGTCTCTTGGTTTCGGTGTTTAGAGACAATATTTTAAACATTTTAATATTAGACCCGATCCTTGTCTCTGTGTTTTTTGGTGAGAATGATTGTACGATTTAAAACAGGAAGCAGATTTTAAAACCACTACGAAATGAGTTTTTGGGTCACTGATCTCAAGGAAACTTCCATCGATGTTGGTGTTGTTGTTGATGGTGCTGTTCTCGTCGTTGCACACAATCTGGATCATGAACTTATGCAACTGTGTTCCTGTTCTGTAATGCAAGCTCGCCTTCCACGCTGCTGTGGAAACGTCTGGAAAAGAACTAAAAGATTGCGTTTGATGCCTTACGATCGACTCCCTTCAACACAAAGTTTCTCTGTGTTTGAGATGTTTTCGTTCTGCAGCCATCAGTGCAGGTTTCTCTTCAGTTTGACTCATTTTCTTCTCAGTTTGACTGAATTTCTTTTGTTTTGCACCAGAAGTTTTCCCCTCAGATCAGCTCTGATCTCTGACAGGCTACGTTAGCACATATGCTAGCATGTAGCCTTTAAATACCAGTGTCAGTCATTGTCAGTGGAGAACTTCACCAGTCAAACTTCCTGCTTTAGTCAAATTATCACTTCTTCACCTCATAATTATAATTCAGCATCTCATAACCACAAGAAACCACCATGAAACAATTTTCTAATTACTAGATTTGTAAATCAAATGACGATAAACTTTTTTGTCCAACATCAGAGTCATAGTTAGAAAAAACATCTTCGTCTTATGATGACAAGGGTCAGTATTTAATAAGACAAGAAAACATTTCTTAATGTTGAGACACTTTAAACCTCGTCATTGAGATCATCATCACGTCTCTATTATCTCCTTTAATGTGCATACAGAGTTTTCACGGACGGGCTGCTGAACTGTAGAAACAGTTTCTCCCGACTGTGCAGAGTTTTGCAAAGAAACAAGAACCATCAAACATCCCTTTACCTCCTGAAATTCAATCAGCTGAATCTCTGAAACAAAGACGAGTGCAGCAGTCTGAAGCTTGGACGCATTCAAACTTTATGCAAATCCAGCAGGACTGACAGGAACCTTCAGTCACTGCACATCATCATCCAGGCGGCGTCATGTTGGCATTTGGATGAACATCTGTCCAGCGTCTGTAGTTTTTCAGTGACAGGATGAGCCGCAGCCTGCAGAGCGAGCAGTTGCACCTCGTTTCAGTCCCACATGAACTCGTCCGTCACGTTTCAGCAGCTTGCTACGTTCGTTTTCTTTTGGTCACAGTTGTAGAAAGTTTGCTTCTCACCATCCTGGTTTCAGCCGAGGTTTTAAAAACTGCAGAGTTTCCTTTTTTCAATGTTTTACTTCAATGTGAAAGAGGGCAGAGGTACTGCATCTTTGTGAAATATGAAATATATCATCAAAGTATATCAAAGCACAATGTTTAAGTAATGTCTTTAGAATACAAGGGGTGGCACCCCGCCTCTTTCCTTTCTCCGTCTCTGGCCATGCTGTAAATAGATGCATGTTTTTGTTTTTTTCCTGTGATCCAGTGCTTTTTGTACAGAAACAGTCTAATAAAGATTACATTTGGCTTGAACGCTGAGCGGCACTCATCTCGTGTGTTATTTTGAGGTGAAACTGTCTTTGAAAGTTGACTGAGCAGCATTTCCCACAGGAATTTGTAAGACTATGGTGGGTGAGACCTCTGACCCTGGGGGGGTGGGGGGTTAATCTGGTGCACTTTGGGAACAGATTTAAAAGGGTCAGATCTTTAAAGAACTTGAAGCTCATACAATACATGTGGTGCTTTTGTAAACAATTTCACACCGCATAGAGAGACAAGGCTGATAACACCTCCAAGAAAAGCAAGAAAATAAAATTACTACTTAATTACTACAACTATTACTTCTCAGCCTTGGTATTTGACAATGTAGGCCTATATTTGACTGTCATCGAGCTGTGTCATCATCAGAATCTGTTACGGTTCACGTTCTCTTTGTGCCCTTTTGGAGCCGCGCTGATATCACTGTCTGTTTTTATTCCTTTGCCTTTTAACATTTATCCAACATTGCTGTGTCTCCAACACTGCATGAAGCAAACCCATAGCCATTCTGGAGCGCTCATGCAACCTTTGGAATCCTGAGCTTAGTGAAAATGAGATGTTCCACTTCTGTGAGAACAAATGAGTGAGCTTCACATTGTAAGAAAAGACGGAATGACCCTGACGGAATGAATTGCCAGTAGACAGGAAAAGGTACTGAGAGCTTGTGAAAGGTTTCGATTCACTTTAAAAAGTCCCTGTATGCTAGGGGCTAAAATCTAGAAGGGGGGGTACTGCGTGCTGGAGTGTACTGGCCAACTTAAAGCACTGGACCTTTGAACTGGTTTTACTACAATGTTTATCCAATAAAAGCTCAAATGTGAAGGAAAGCATAAAAAAACCTCTTAAACTAAACCATTACTCCTCCATAAATGTCTTATGAAATGAAATGTGTATTATTGATGTCTTCTTATGTGTTTTTGGTTGTCTGTTAAATCTTTCAGGATGACCACTGCAGTACACCCTCCTAACCATCAGTGTCACCGTAGAGTTGAAGTTTTAAGTCTTTCCAGCTCTCAGTGCAGTGAGGACCTGAGACTAGCGTTAAGGCTAATGTTAACATTACATGATGTGCTCACTAACTCGCTCCTTTGATGCTGAAAAGAAGTGATGTTAAGTTACCTAACAGTTAGTGTCAATTTACCTGATTAGTGATGATAACTACTGCAACACATTACATATTGCTTACAGTGTTTTCCCACCGTGGCTGGCTGCCAGAGTCGAAACTCAAAATAAAAGTCCTGTCACACATCCATGTGCCAATATATGCACGAAAAGGGAGCTACAGTGTGTGGACTTTCCTTTTGAGTTTCAGTTTTACTCTTTTTTGGTTTAGCATCGCTTCAGTTCCGGATGTGCACAGCTGCTTTATTTTATTTGGGCTGCCGGAGTCGGCATTATAACAGGAAACTCTGCTGAGTGTCCTGTTGAAGGAGAGTTGAAGCACTGAAGGGATGTGAAGTGCCTTTGAAGTGAAGTGAGATGTTATTGATGAACTATCGTTTAAAGAGTCAGCTCTGAAAGCAGTTGAAGTGTGAAATCAGTCAAATCATCAACAATGAAGCAGCTCTCATAGAAGCAAAAATCCCTGATAAGTTGTGTCAGAGAAGTGAAGCAGGACGATGAAAGTGTTCCTGCAGGAGATCCAGTGTGAATGTGAAATGAAAGTCACTCGGTCAGATGAACACAGAGAAAAATTCTCCAACATGGAAAGAGTCGAGTGAAGCAGCAGAGCCTGTAAACCAGGGGTATTCGACTAGATTAGGCAGGGGGCCACAATTATAAAATGACTAGAAGTCAGGGGCCACATGACCGTGACAACAAAAATGAACAAATATGCCATGTGGTTTTTTTGGGGCTAGGGTTATCTATGAGGTCACACCTCATCAGAAAAAAAGACTGAGAGTATAAGTCATTTGGAAAGCTAAATATAATATTCAGATAAAGAAATATTATTTTAAATGTACTGTTGGAAGTTGATGTACTACTTTTAATAAAACACACCACAATAAAAATGCACCACATTCAAAATAAGATTTTGTTTTTTGAATATTATATTAAGCGTTGAGCACGAGCGTTTTCGATCCATAGCTAGCTTGCTGTTGTAAAATAGGCAACCAAATTATTAACTGTAGGAGGCCTAAAAGTCCTTCTGACATACAAAGTCCTCTGCAACAGAGATTGACAAAATCTACACAAAACGCTGGGTAGAAAACCAGAGTAATGTCAGGCCTAGACTGATATCCTGTATAATGCCATATATTGCAATACTCAGCATCATTTACTCAAAATTTAACAGCAGTGCTGAAAATGCATCTTTCTGTGTCCCACTCAGGTCATCTAACAGGCAGGCACATCTCGTTATATTGGTAACTGAGTTGACAAACTATTTGGATTAATTTTGATGTTCCAGTTTATTGAAGATTAAGTGCATAATTCTTAAACACTATGAGAACCAGGTAAAACCTCGACTGTCAGGGGCCAGAAGGAAGCTCCCCACGGGCTGGATTTGGCCCGCGGGCCGCCAGTTGAGTATCCAGGTTGTAGTATGTCATGTCTCTCAGCCACAACATGGCAAGAATGTATAACTTTTTAATCGCCTAATCTGAAACAGAGAACATTTTAACAGACAAAAACATCTTGTAGTCTGACCGCAGCATCCCTCTGTGCACCAGTTATGGTAAAAAATGATTCCCAAAATGTCTGCGTTCTTCTTCCCATTGGACAAAAATGAGGCCAGAATTTCCCTGATACAGACACCATTATCTTGTGCTAGTGACATTATTTGGCTTCTGTGCAGTCGTGATCGGTGGGTTGAACCGTTCACCCATCCGAGTCGGTCATGGGTTAGCTGTCAATCATGAGGTTACACCCCCTCTTTGCATTAAATAACTAGATTTTCATAATGCGATTGTCATGGCCTTCACAATAATGATACTAGCATTATATCTGTAGAAAATTTGAAAAACATTATAGGTAGCATAAAAGCTAGCAGGCAAATTGATATTTAATTTTTTTAATTCTGTGTTTTGTCTCCTGTTTGACAAGTTAATGACATTCAGAATGTGAGTGTAGAGAGAGGGGGGGAGTTTTACTGTCAGAAAATATCCAAAAGAACATCAATGCATAAAAAATTGTATTTTTTACGGTGTGTGGTAGCCAGAGTTAAGATAGACTCGCACCTGAAGCTTCATGATTGCCTGTCAGCGCTGGCATCGCGCTGGCAGCCCTGCAGCTGTCGGGACATTCAAGCAGTACAGCAGATATCACGTTTGGTTGTGATCATCATATTTATTTATTTTAACTACTGTATTCATTGCAAAAAGCAAAATGTGAACTTTTTGATTCATCTAACTGAACCAGCACATGGTTGACATTTGTTTGCATGGATCCGTGAACCATGGATGAACAGTGACACATCGTACAGCTCCGTGAAACAGAAGACCAAAATTATTTGTTTCTTTTCCATTGCGGAGAATCAGAAGAAACTGATGTTTCTTGGAACTTTTCTTGCTGTGGAAAGACAATCACATCCTGATCTGCAATTGGATGCTGCTTCAGTTTCGTTGCTCCTCATTTGCATAAAAACCTCAAATCACCACTCAGGTCTTTGGCATTGTGCTGCTCGCTGCCGCCAAGGCAACAGACGCCCTTCATCACGAGCATACAGTGAAAATGAGTGACTGCTGGCTGCTTCTGATGCTCATGAGACTTTCAGTGTGAGTTTGCCCTTAAGCTGCATCGCTGCCATAAACTGTGACAAAGTGAATGGAAAGGAACAGTAATGATTACAGAAAAGATGTTATCATTTTGTATGTATTTCTAACATGATGCCGATATTTGACTTTTAAATGTCAACGATTATTGTCAGTACTAGTTATAGTCGACACATTCCTTTAAAACTAAACTTACAGCATCAGTGAAAAGAAAACATGACAGGAACTTAAATGACGGACACCACCTTCAGGGAAGATTTGTTTGACATGCACTTTGATTATTTAGTTTGAACTCTATGGAGAGGGATTTATGACCTATACTGCAGCCACACACCAGGTGGCAAAACAGGTGTTTTGGTTTTTTGGGGAGGTGTTATGCCGCTCATCTTTTTACCGTAAATGCCGTGCACAGATCAAACTAACACAGCATGCTTTGTCAGTGTCTTTATTCGGGAGACAGAAAATGTGACACTGTGGTTAGATAATGCGATGGAGTGGACCTCTCCACTCTGTTTCTGTGGCCCTGACAGATTAAAATGGCCACTTATTGACTAGAGCAGCACTTTGGCTCTGAGGTTCTCTGCTGTAGCTCATTATGTTCTCTCCCATTAAGAACATGAAGTGGGGGAACATAATGAAGCCTCCATCATGTCATTATGTCTGAGCACATGGTCCATGCTGAATAAACTTCACTGAAGTCTGGCCTGTAGACAGCAGACCTCGAAGAAAAGAAACAGTGAGTCCAACTGAAGCTCGGCTTCGTAACTGAATCAAAATTACATTAACTGAACCATTAAGAATGACCGTGCTGCAATCAATCAGTAATTACAGAGGCCTGTAATTTATCAGCCAAATACTGCAGTCTAAGGCTAACAGTATTAGAGCATACTGCACTTATTAATCATTAACTCAGAGTTCAATTTACACCTCCAGCAAAGCCATTGGCTCTAATTTTGGTTATTTTGGCTGAAATTGCCAGTGTGCTACAATGGAGAGAATGAACTGTGAATTAATTAATATAGGACTGTTCAGTTTATGAGAGGATTCATGTTAAAAGACACTGTCCACCTGAATTAAAACTGTTTATTTCTAGTTTCATGTCTCCTCGCTGCAGAGCTAATGTTGGGTGAACATGGTGAAACTGTACAGATTGCAAAGATCTTCTGTGCTGCTGTGTTTGAAGACGTGTGTGTAGCATCCACGATATTAGAATCCACTTCCGTTCATTTGTGCTCATTTACGTTTTGACGTGCACGTGTAAGGTACAGTGACGTCATAATCTTGGCACTTGCTTGTTTACTCAGCTGTGAATTGTACCTGCATTACTGTATACATTATTTTTGAAAGAACTGGTACAATCACCTAAAAGACAAGAGTGTTATCTTTTTATCTTTTGCATGTTTATTCATAAAAGAATTTTTTATCCTAACAGTACTATGAGAAGTTCTAGATACAGGTATTGCAAGCAACGCAACTCTTCCAAAGTATCCTGTCCAAGAAAGTTGTGAGGGAAAAAAAAAAAACATTGCAGAAAAGGTGGAATCGTGAGCATGTTTGTTCATGCTATCAACATTAGGTCTAACGGAGCACTGTGATGTAACAGCTTAGTGATTAAAAAAGCCTTTGTGTGGCTCGTGCACACTGAAATGGCACGCAGTGACACCCCGGTCGCTGGTACATGAACCTGAGGCGCAGCTGTGGGGACAATAAAAGCCAAACGACAACAAACAAATCGTTCCTCTTCCTCCGTTTCATTCCAGTCGAGGTCATACATGGCCAGCGAAGCAGCATTTTTCGGGTAGTAAAGGGGATGGAGAGGGTCTTTGAGGGGGATTACAGCTGTGTTGGTAAAACCACACAGTGGCAGTAAGAGAGGTATCTGCTCTGCAGGAGCATGAAATGAGAGTGGTCCTGTGTGTGTAATTCCTCCATACAAAGGATGAATTAATGGCAAACAACTCTCACACGCTATAGGAAGAAGCAAATTGCATGTCCAAGCCCTTATCACAGTCTTACCACCTGTAGGTAAACACATGCATTGCTGTCCAAGAGTTGCTTTTAGGAGGAAGTCAAATGTTCAGCATCCTGACTCTGGGCTCTTTGCACTGTAACAGCTAAAACACACTGGATGCGGTCGTGCTGTGAATAGCCTCAGAGCGGAGCCAGTTTCCGTCCGGTGCCCATGTGATCCAATCTGACTGTTCATACCGCCTGCTGCGGCAGCGCAGAGCACCGTGGCGCGGAGTGCTCTGCAGCAATTGTTTCGGCATCTGTCCTATTTTTTCCGCAAGCCGTGAGCAAATTTGTCAAGCTGAACAGAGCAGATCAGAGCAGCTCGTACTTGACAGGAAGTCACACAGAGAAAAGGCACAGAGAATCCGGCCAATTTTCAAAATAAAACAAATTTCAAAACAAAACACCTTGTTTAATGATAGTGTGGTTGTCCTGTCTACATATGTATCTGTCAGTTAACAGAGACCCACACACACACACACACACACACAAAGAGTTAGATATTTGTCGAGAAAGGGGCAAACGAGCAGAGGAGCTTGTTGACCCGTGCAGAGAAATGCGCTTCTGGTGTGGACAGCGATGTGCCTGCTTGGATGGGAAATAGCGCTTCGCAGTACTTCCACCTCCGGTAACAGTAACAGTATTTCAGGTTCTGCAGAAATAGCTCTGTATCGATGGTTTGACATCGTTCTGTCCATTACCTGGCCTGCAGGAGACTCTTTTCTTCACAGTGCAAAGCTGCTTCAAGGGTAAAACACCACCAACCGTGTTCTTCCACAAATCCTTCGTGCTCTGACCTGTGGATCACTGGCACACTTTTCTCCCCGCATTAATGTGATGACTGGTTGCCCTTGACAGGTAACGTGCAGTATAAATGATATCATAGTGTGCTCAGGTAAAGAAAAATAAGCCAGACAGAAGCCAAACCATTTTTTGACATTTGAAAACACAACACTTTAAGCTTTGAAAGGTGTTGCTGCTAAGCCCCGGCGTATCCTGGGTTACATCTGCGCTCAGCTTCATAATACTTGCTGCAGTAATCAAGCAGTAAAACTGCTGTGTGATTATTATTTTACTACCTGTCAATGAAGCAGGTGATCACTGTCTTTGTGAAGAACTGAGAAAGAGATAAGTATGCCTCAGTTTGGACAAAGACCATTAAATACATATCTTACTGAACCAATTTATTTTATTCATAGGAAAAGCAAATATTTTGTCAGGAGGTGTTTGTGTTATTTTAAACAAGATAATGTTCAACATTGAGTCCTTGCTGCTGGGCTTTTCTGTAGCAAATGTACTTGATACTGTCGTGGATGTTATTCAGTAGCCCTTTTATGAATGATTCAACACAAAAGCGTACATCCTTATTTTTCATAACTTGTAGTTAAATGGACAGAAAAAGGAGGAGACATTCCAGTATGGCAGGCTTGACTCAAATGTCAAGTTTTAGGCTGGTAAATTGAGCTGAGTCATGTATTTAAGCTTGCAAGTCTGTTAGATCCTGAGCCTTAATTAACTCTTCCTCCTTTTCTTGATTCAATCAATGGCCTACCAGGCATTTGTCTCCCCATTAAACAACAGATTCTTGCCAATTGTTAGATGCCAAGGGGTGGCTGTCGCTCAGAGGGTAGAGCAGGTCGTTTACCAATCAGAAGGTCGGTGGTTTGATACCCAGCTCCTCTGGTCTGAATGTTGAAGTGTCCTTAGCAAGATACTGAACCCCAAGCTGCTCCCAATGGCGTTTTCTTTAGTGTGTGTGTGTTTGAGTTTCTGATGAGCAAGTTGGCACAAGACAAGCCACTTGAGGGGGCCAAGTGGTTAGCACTGTTGCCTCATAGCAAGAAGGTCCTGGGTTTGATTCCCAGCTGGGGCAGGACCTTTCTATGTGGAGTTTGCATGTTCTCCCCGTGTTTTTGTGGGTTTTCTCTGGGTGCTTCAGTCTCTCCCACCATCAAAACATGCATGTAGGTCTATTTCCAGTCAATACCCTTGACAGAGGTACTGACTAGGATCTGGAGTTGGTCCCCGGGTGCTGCGCTGTGGCTGCCCACTGCTCCTCAGGGACAGATTAAATGCAGAGACCAAATTTCACTGTGCACTGTATATGTGACCAATAAAGGACCTTTACCTTTGTGTTCAATATGGATGAGAAATATCTAACATTTCAACCTACAAAGCCACGTTACAGGACCGAAAAAAGTGATGTGGCAGTATGCAGTGTCTTTAATATCAGTTTGAAAAAAGGTTAAATTTATATGTGGAAAGTAGCCGCCACCCGTCTCTCTCTATGGACACTTCATGTCAGCTCCTGCCAGGGTGACGGTTCATGCAGATTAATTTTGTAAAGGGCAACAACCATTGAGGACAGAGTAATGACTGTCTAATAAATCCTGAAATTTGGTCGCCTCACTCACTCAGTTACAAACTTGTTTGTGGGGCTTCTGGGGTCCGGCCAAAAACAGGCCCCAGTGTAGGTCCTTGACTTAGCAATGGTAAATGGAAAGATTGGCTTTTGGCACCTTCTTTGACTTTGCTTTATTTTTAGCTTACCTTTGGTGATATTTACAATTAATTTGAATTGTCATTTAGTATCGCATTATGGCAGCGGAGTGCTTAATGTTTAGAACCCATCCTAAGGCCTGACCGATATATCAGTTTGCCAGTGTTACCAGCCAATATTGACCAGTCGCAGATATAACATATCGACGTACATGCTCTGTAATAATTGTTGGAATCAGATTGCTTTTAAGGCTGTAAAACATGCACGAACTCCTGAGTTAAAATGGTGTAATCACATAGTTGGTCCAGCAGAGGGCAGTTTGCTATTTAATAACTAATAAGTAAGTGTGCACTGTTTAGTTCACTGATCTACCTCATACCCTATAAGAAGTCAGTTCCACTTTACTGTATTGATTATCAAGTACAAAGTAGTTGTAGTGTTCAGCTGATTTCGGACATATTACTGCTTTATATGAAAGAAACAGAAACATACTGCTGTTTACAAAAAACATTTCAAAGGGTAATGCATGTGTGGAGTTTGCAGTAAAATTCAGCTGAAGCCTTTGTTTGTGTGAACAAACTGAAACAGCCGTTCAAGGTAATCCAGGTAAAATTTCAATGGCCCAACCTTAATGATGTCAAATTCTAAAGTCACACTGACATTGGAAGCAAAATATAAACACTGCAGGCATAAAAAATGTGTTCTGACATTTTATCCTGTCTCCTCGAAGGACACAACTTGAAGTCAGGCTTGATGTTCAAAAGATGTGATTTTATCAGATTCTGTAGCTGGTGACGCACAGCCCATCAGTCATGCATGGCCATACTTTGTTCACAGTTATCTCAGGACACACACCCGTCTCAGAGCTTCCTGACCACTCGCAACAGGACAGGAGACACATTTCTTTATCGTATTGAACAGACGCAGTGAGACTCTTTCTCTCACTTTGTGGTTGACCACTGAGACTCCCCTCATTTGTCTGAACGTCCCCACAAGACGCTCACATTGTTCTCTGAAATGGTGGGTAAAATTCTGTGCTTCTCTTTAGGCGAGAAATTTCTGCTTTTTGAGTCAATGAGTAAATACATGCATGTTCTGCTCAGCAAGGATATGGGATTTTTAAAGTGGTAAAACTTACAAAAGAGGCAGAGCAGAACTTAGGAGATTCTGTTTTGCGCAGTTAAAATAATACCTGTCTTAAATAAAGGATAAAGTGAACTTCACGTCAGTACTACTGTCACAAACTTCACGATTGCATTCAAAACTGCGACATTCTCATTAAAAGGGTAAAAAACAAGCTCTACCTTTAGCAGCAAGTAAAATAGCAGCAAGAGTGAAGTAAGAGAAGATCACAAAGTGTTGTTAAGAGGCTTCTTCTGTGCATGATTCAGAAAATCCCTGGTGGAGCGAGCTCCATTGTGGCCTCATCATGACGCTGTTGGTTTCAGCCAGCAGCTTGATAAGGCGAAACAGGCCAGCAGCGATGCCTTCATCCTCCTTTTTCCTCACTGTCAAGTCCAAAATATGGGTCACGCCGGGTGCAGTGGCTGTCCCTTGTGCCTGGTGTGTGTGTTTTTGTGGAAACCATTTCCTGTGTGACTGTCTGCTGTACCTCTGGCTGGGCTGAAAGCTCACTTCACTGCACAGATTGACAGCTAAACCACAGCAGCTTTTATTCTCTGGTTTAAGGCACAGGTGGACCATTACTGGGGCACAGCACACACTGACTCACCCGCTGGCCCTCGGTTTTCTCATGTCTCTCTTTTAATGCAGTAACTGCTCTGGTGCTATGGCCCCTGCAGGGCAAAATGAGAAGGCAACCGAGCCTTACTTCCTCCACAAGTAGCAAGTGTTAGCAGTTAATAACCATGAGGGAGTAGCTGGAGGAAGGTCAGAGTTATAGAGGCTAACCAAAGACTTTTACCACGTATCGAAGGAAAAACATCACTGCATGAGCCGTTAATGGCAGCGAGCTTATGGCTAACAGCAGAAAGATCATGGCAGCTGGAAACTTCCTGCATGTAACAGGAAAACAAGCATATGCCATCAGAGGATCTGATTTATTCTGTCACTGATGGGACCTCACACCTTTATCCATATTCATATAAGTGCATGTTGCAAATGGAAGACATTAATCATCGCATCCAAGCAGTCTGTGGCCTTTAATTACATGTTCACTGAACACACACTGTTGTCCAAGTCCAGCTGCAGAGAGATGCAGATGGCCTTTAGAAGTAAAATAGGGAAGGGGGGGGGGGGTGCAACTTGTGGAGGCACACACACAGCTGCTGGAAATGCACAGGCTTACACACACACAAATACACACAGACTGTGTAGTGCTTCATTATATCATGCAGTTACCATCCCAGTTAGGCGGCATTGACAAATCCAACCTTATGTCTCTAATCTGTGGATTTCATTACCTTAACTACAACATGAGGACAAGATGAGAGAGAGAAACATTCTGCTTTGATTGTGTGTTTGTACCCCCTGCATGTGAACACAAGCGTTGAACTTACAGCTCGGTTCATAACATGCAGGCAACAGATACCATATCTCACAGAAAACACAAGTGTTGAATGTGCAAATGATAAGACACCTATATATTTAGAGTATAGGCTTTATTCCATTTGCATGAATATATAAGTGCTGTATTATGTGTTTGATCCAAGAGAACAAAATAAACAATTATCTCAGAACTTTACAGCGCAGAGGAACATGACAAAATGAACGAAAGCTGCAGTGAGGAGTCGACTACTGTATGAGGATAAAGCTGCGGTCCATCTCAAGCCTCTAAGCAGACACATCAAAAGCAATCTTCTGCAGTCAGTATCGTCTCGTCTCTCTATCAGAAACCCTGTTAGCTCTGTTTCACAGAGACTGACAGGAGGCAATCCGTGCTGATATCAGATTGTAGACGTGGAAGGTGGCATGAATACAGAGAGGTTTGGAGAGACATCTGGAGGAGGATGGTGGGTGGGACGATGCTCCAGCCTCCATTCAGTTTTCCTCGGAGGAAAAGGTCAGTTCCTCCGGTTTATCACTGAGATTACTTTTTAAACCACCACTGCTGGAAACAAACTGTTTTAACTTGAAGGAGCAATGACACTTTTCATGCAGTTAATCCATATTTTTTCCTCCATAGTTTGATGCTTATCCCTTGTGTATTCCTTTGCTTTTTTGTTCATTCAGTTGTCACCAGTGACTGTAGTTTTAGCTACACGTATGCACAATCCTTGAAACCCTGTACAGCATGATAATGCAGATTTAACAGCATTTTCACCGCTGTTACCACAACTTCTCTCTCACAAATACACAGAAATATATTCTCTACCTGCACAAGTCTGTGAGAAATGGAAATGTTTTCCAAGCATCGTTTTTCTTTTCTTGTTGAAGTTTTGTTGTGGAGAGTTGGGGAGCTGTTGATGATGATGATAAGCTTTTCCTCTATTTTGGTTGTAGAGTTATGAGACAACTGTGATTCTGTTTTAGGTGGATGTTTTTAACCCGTCGCTCTGCTGTGAGTTTTTTGACTGGGTTTGCTGGAGTCAGCATGTTTTTTCAAGCTTAAATTCACAATGAGCAAGCACTGAAGTACATCTGACTAGTGAGCACTGCATTTACATGGTTTCAAAGACCGAAGTACAATAAATCAATAATGTGCAGTAACAATACAAGACCAATTTATAGGTTGAATGCTAAGATTGAACTGTACAATCTATACTGTTATTTCAGAGTTACCATGCAGTGCAAACTTAAGTAAGCGTAAACTGTTGAACTCTATTTTTTTATATTTCTACATGTTCAGATCCTTATATTTCCAAGTATTAAAGTGACATTTTATCACAAAATTCTGTTTTGTGTATCAATCACTCACACCTTAGATATCTTGAAGTGAAGAAAAATTTTTTTTTTCCTTCAGCGTTCCTCCACGGTAAAGTTTTTTCTCTAAAATTGCGAGCCCCTCTCTTCTGCTGCTTGAGCTGGTGGTCAGTGGCGGTTCACTCTTGAAAGCATCCAAACCAACTGAAAGCATCCATCCAAAACGCTCAACAGCTTTCTGTGGTATAATCCAAGTCTTCTTTATCGTATCGTCTTGTAGGCTCAATACTTCCAAAACACTTTGATTTTGGCTAGACAGTCACTAAATCCAACACATCTGATCCAGCAGTTTGAGTCACATGTTATGGTTCTTCTAAACATCAGTGAACTCCAGCTCAAATAAATATGGTTCCACTTCACTCTACACCAGCCTTTTTCTTCACTCACAAGTTTGGGAAAAGAAAAGAATGTCAGGATAAGCAAATAAAAATGTCCAGTGCAGAGAGAGGCAGAACCATATTTATTCAAGCTGGAGTTTGCCAACATTTAGAATAACCGTAACAAGTAACTGAAAACTTTGGATCAGATGTGTTGGATTTAGAAGCTTTTTAGCAGAAATCAAAGTGTTTTGGAAGTATTGAGCCTACGACATGATAAAGAAGACTTGGATTAAACCACATGATGCTGCTGAGAGTTTTGGATGGACGATTTTAGATGGTTTGGATGTTTTGAAACTGTATCTCCATAGACTGACAGCAAAAGTATATGAAGTGAGTGGGGAAAAAAAATGTTTACCGTGGAGGAATGCTGGAAGGAAAAAAAAAAATCTTCAAGTCAAGATATCTAAGGGTGAGTAAAATATGTACAAAACAGTATTTTGTTGGTAAAGTATCACTTCAAGAATAGGAGTATTTCCTGAGATGAGCTCAGAAAAAGAGTATTTGCTGAATGAGCTGTGTGAGCTTAACAGTTCATTCAGTCATTTCATTTTGACAGCAGACGTAGCAATGAGAAGCTGGAGAAAGTGCAGGATCGTTTTCTTCTGTCTTAATCATGAACAATTGGTCAAACAGCAGACAGAACAGTGAAATCACGAAGGGGAGGAGATTACGTTTCACACAAGTATGAATTTTAAGTCACTGAGTAAGAATGTATTAGAGAGCAGAGATTATTTAATGCTGCATGGGAACAGCCTGGGGTGGCGGCTGGAGTTCAGTGCAGAAGAAACGGGCCACAGAGAACATTAATCTGCCATCAAGCCGCAGCTCATTGTTCCCTCGTCATTACTGTGGCACAAGCCCAGAAACATCATTTCTGCTGGCTCCTCCAAAGATGTCAAGCCTCACTCCCACAAGATTAAAGACTGAATTACAAATTAGCACGCATGAGCAATGGCACAGAGTTGCAATTAACTCTAAGGTTAGCATGAATTAATCAAAATCATTTAACCCCGAGGTTTGCATTGAGACAGCTAAATATACTTTAACGAGAAGTAGGTTTTAGCATCAGGAGTGGCTCATGGCTGAGCTAATTATGCTCTACCACCAAACAAAAGATCAAAGATAACACTGAGGAGAACAGAAATAGTTCAAAGAGGGGGATGGAGTTTGAAATAAGACGGTAAACAACACAATGTCTGATGGGAATTAGTCCTCTGCTGCTGCTTCAAGTTTGTTTAATCTGCCAACTTTTTTCCTTTCTCTGATCTTTCACTTGGACGTTTCTTGTATCCAAACATATATTTTGATGCATGTAGATCCAGATAAAGTTGCACAAGCATTTGATATACAATGTGTTATATTTTGTTTTAATGCATCAGTTGTTTTCCCTAGTATTGTGGCCGGGCTGTGGCAATAGCTGGACTTAAGATTTTTTAGGAGGGACTGCCTCTTAAATAACTGTTCAATACCAGCTAGACCACGAATTCTTTACTCCGATACAAGAGACTATAACCGATCGCTTAAACAAAGCCAACAGGGCAAAAACATTTCCCCCAAGATTACAAGCTTTATTTCATCTATAACAAAGATAAAATACCACAATTTATTAGAGCTACCTGCTCACAAAATGTCGCCTTGTTGTACGAGTTGACTGAAAAGCAGAGTGCCAGGGACGAGCGGTCCCAGCCGCACACAGTGTGGGGGGGGACAGGGCCAGAGTACTCGCCATACTCCGTGCACATGGGCACACATGCACGCGCACACACGCACACACAGCAAAGCAACAGAAACAGACAAAAACATAAATTATAAATATGTGAAGGGCATGCAAAAATTACCACCAAAAACAAACGGAAGAGGGGCTGTGGAGGACGGGTGAGAAACGCCGACACCAAGCCGCCCACCGCCCGGACGGCCACAAGCCACTGGTCACGCAGCACTCGTACAATTAATCCAATATTCCACAATTTTTCCAAAATAGTCAAACATCTTCAGTTTTCAGTGTCTTAATTAATTGTCTTAAGAAATGACACAGAGTGTGTAAATGCACCTTGAGGAGATGAGGAGCAGGAAGAAGGGACTTTTCTCAGAGAGAGTGAGGGAACACGGGTGTGTCCCACATTGAAATCTTCCATCGTGACGTGACAGGTGTTCACATTACAGCTGTGCACCACATCATAAATAACAAACGTTTAAGACTGCCACTGTGGAACCAAGGGTTTCTCATTTGGCAGCTTTGGCTCCATCCTCATGGAGACATGAAGAGAGAGACGTGAGTGAAGGAAGCCAGCAGACAGCTGAGCATAATGAAAAACGCCTCATGTAAGCCGGGCGCGGTGAGAAGGTTTCTACAGCAGGAAGCTCTGTCTTTATCCGTGTTTCCATACCTGGAGGTGTCACTGTGCAGGAGTAGCAGTGGTCACGTCATTGAAGATAAATGTGCAAGGCTAAATTGCAGTGTGCTCCAAATCCCATTCCCCAATGAGCCTATTGATCAAAAGGGGCCAGCAGTAGCCATGGGCCATCACATATACAGCAGTGTGAAGTGTGACATGTCAGTGTATTAACATAAAGTGTGCTGCTGAATGTATTTTGATCAAAGCCTGTCACTGGGACGAGTCCGTCTGAGTGGTTTATTCTGACAGGAAGTTGTGTTGATGGTCCAGCAGCTCTGCGTTCAACCTCACAGCGAGAGCTCGGCTCTGAGAGCAGTAAGGCTCAGGTGGATGTCAGGTGTCATGGGACAAGTAGGAAATGAGAGCCATGTGTTTCAACAGGCAGTTTTGTTCTGTTCTCATTTTGCTGATGGCAAGTAAAGGTTAGTATATTCACACATGGATGTCCAATGGTTCTGATCTCCATCAATGCTTCCTCGTAGGAAACCAGTGAACAGTCACACTGTGATGTGATCTTTTCCGTTCGCCAGCTTCTTAACGAAAGCAGTTAGCAGAAGAGTTTCCCACTCCATGGACTGAATCCCATCCCATCCACTGGAACTGGAGATCAGTTTGATCAGTTATGATCAGACAAAAATTCATCTTGCTGCTATTCAAAACCTGTAAAGCACTTTTGTGGATTGAATAAACTTTATATTATGTATATGTAAAGGCAAGCATTTAACATTTATTGCTCTTCATTAGAGCTGCAACAAATTATTTGATAAAAAATTGATGGCCAGCTATGATAATCAATGAATCTTTTCAGTCATTTTTTAAATAAAAAGATGAAAAGAATGTCTGCTTTAGCCTCTTAAATGTGAGGATTTGCTCTTTTTTTTGTTACATTTATGATGAGAATGAAGAGTCTTTTTGTTTTAGGCTGTTGTTTGGGTGAAAGAAGCCATTTGTAGACGTCACACTCTGAGAAACTGAGATGAGCATTTTTAACACTTTTGATATTTCATAAAAATAAACTGTTAATCGGGGAAATGAACGGCAGATTGATTGATTGTGGAAATAATTGTTAGTTGCAGTCCTATTTTCCATATGTGTAATGTATAGTGACGTTTTGATTAGTGATAAAAAGGAACAGAGGAAGCAGGGAACTGTGCAGATGTAAAGACATGTTGGCCTTTCACAGTCCTGTGCCCCCCCCACAGTGCATTTATGTCCTCACACATATGAGCCTTATGTGCTGCACTCATAGTGACAGCTCTGGCTTCTGCTCTCTCTCTGTACATGGTTATTTATTCCTTGTAACTAAATGATGCATTACACTGGAAATTATACTATGCCTTCAGTTTGGTTGCCTTTTTTTCTTTGTTTAAGCTGTCTTGTCCCAGAATTCATCATTATCATTAGGGGATTTAGTATGTCTCATATCTTCATACACTTTGTGACTTAATATCCTGACTGGAACTCAACATGCATCTCAAACACCAGCTGCATCCAAAGGAATTTGGATGATTCTGCATGTACGGTTGAAATTCTTCATTCAGTGCGAGAAGTCGTGTGTTCTTTATGCTGCAATCCTGAAATTCAGGGCGTGAAGCTCACGAGTCCTGTAAATAAAACAACAAAAAATGCTGTGGGTTTAGGTTTGTTTAGGATGGGGCACAAAAACTATTTTAAGTTTTGGAGAGATTTTGGTTTGGTTCATTATCAGTATGTGATTAAGGTTAGGGAAACTTTGTAATTTA
Source organism: Naso annulatus (assembly GCA_029783625.1). Lineage (NCBI taxonomy): Eukaryota > Metazoa > Chordata > Actinopteri > Acanthuriformes > Acanthuridae > Naso > Naso annulatus. Next base: position 18,093,496 of record JAPZDX010000025.1, read on the forward strand.
GATTAAAGCAGGGGTTCCCAAACTTTTCAGCCCGCGACCTCCAAAATAATGGTGCCAGAGACTGGGGACCCCCATCGAGCCTGGAGGTGGCATGTAACGTTGTGCACAGCCATGCAAACACACTATTAGGTCTACATGGGCATTAAGACAACACAAAAACAACAGCCTGATGGCCATAATGTTGTAGAAAGGCAATTTAAGAAAGTATATAATCAGAACAATTATTAATTATTTTAATTATTTTTTTCTCTTTTTTTGGAAGGCATCTTGCGACCCCCCGGGGGTCCCGACCCCCACTTTGGGAACCAGTGGATTAAAGGATGGGACCTTTATTGTTGTGGCTACAATAAATATTTAGTTAAGGTTTGGTGAAGATTGTTGTCAGTATAAAAAAAATGTTCCTGGTCGATCGGAAGAAGGGGAGCAGATATTGATCCCCATGTTAAAGTCAGAAGTGTTTTTTGTTTTTTTTATTTATTTTTTTTTTTTTTACTTCTGCCTCTGCTCCTGCCATATTTACTGCTGCCACTAGAGGGCGGTGTCACGCGCACATGATAATAAGTTGTTTTGGGCGACCTTCTGGGACGACTGATGTTATTGTTGTTACTGGATGAAAGCTAGTCTTCTCTAATTCCTTTAAAAGTGTTTATTTGCTATAACCATGATTTTTTTTTCAAAATTTTCACTTAGTTGGGGTGTGTAGAAATTTTAGACCAAAACATCTTTAAAATGTTGGACATATAGTGAAGTATTATATAGTACTACATACTGTCATTGACTTCTTGCCTGACGATGGGTTAACTGAACAAGCATGTGCTTTATGTTGTATTGTATTACAGAAGCTCAGTGCATGATGAAGAACGTTTTTCACATGAGATTTCCTTCATGTTCACACTAATGTTGGCATCACTGGCCTCAGTGAAAGCACCTTTAAAACAGAATGAACTGAACATTTCCACTTTCATCCCTTGGGGATTTTAATTTCAATTCAATTCAATTCAATTCAATTTATTTATATAGCGCCATATCACAACAAATGTTATTTTAAAGCCTTATTAACTGATGTTTTCTAAGAACCTCTTGTTATTCACCTGGTGCATGTTGTTTCTGTCTGTTTAATGTGTTTTGCGAACAATTCAGATCTTAATCTCAAGAAACTGCCTGATAAAATAAAAATAAAAATACATTATTTTGGATAAACATATATTCTAAACCATGTTGGTTGCCATGTCCATGGATAAAAACCTGCATATTTTCTAAGGAGTGTTTTTCTGTGGAGCTCATGCATCCATGTTTGCAGAAAATGACTACATGCTGTTTTCTTGAGCTGTTGGTCATGTGTAAACCTGCTTTGATTAAAATTAATGGCTGACTGAAATTTTTTGCTGTTGGCCTGTTGGGGTGGAACGAGAACGAAACGCAGAGGAGCTTTTCAATGAGTTGCACATACAGCAGCTTCTCATGATTGATCTGTGGTTGGTCATTACTGAGTTTCCCTCTAATGGCTGTAAACTGCTTGGACTGAGTGTGTGTGAGCACAAGAGGATAAAATTACAAAAAACATCCAGAATAAAAGGACTGAATCGTTAAGTCTGTGTTATCACTTTGCAAGTACAGTGTGTATGGGGAAAGGAAGCCAAATCAAAAGAAGTGTTCAATGTTTACTTAGGTGTCTCCTGAGGGAGATGGATAAAAAGTGAATTATTGCACACAAAATGCACTGTGGTTCCTGCTGGCTTGAAATATCAAAAGACGACTCAATCGTTTTCGAGCAGCTGTTTGAATGACCTAAAAGTGTGTGTATTAGAGTGTGTTTTGGCTTTGATTCAGCTCCACTTTCACAGCCAAATAAAGTCACTTGCTAACAAGAGAGTGACACCCAAACCTTTCTCTATAAAGGAGGGAAAGAAAGAGTTGTTTCGTATTCCAGACAGCAGTCTGGCTCGGATGCTCAAATGAAAGGGACGTAGTGGGAAGCAAAAGGTCAGGCTCATTAAATGTCAGCAAAGAGCAGCTTAATAATTGAATCATTCAGACAGAGAGCCACAAAATTTCACTTTGAAGGGTCCTGAGGAGCCACGTGCACTTACACTTGTAGTTTTATAGTCACCAGAAACTGTAGATATGATTTTACTGTTTAACAGAACATTAACCTCAAAAGACTCAACGTTCAAATACAACTGCATGATGCTGAATTAAACAGTGTGCCAATGAAGACATCACATTTTTTTCCTCGCTGCACCTCAAATAAGAGCCATCACTGCAGGCATAAATTCCTAAATGAGTTTGTGCCTTTTAACTTGCTCGTAAAAGGACTCGGGCTCTTTCTTCATTCACCTGCCCCATGATAGAAGAAACCTAATACTGAACCTCAGAGAGGCACTCACTTTGAAATGCATGAGGATGATGGAGAGGTGATGTGAGCCCCGAGGCACAGCAGAGAGCCACAGCTCCTCCCACAGCTCAGGGTGAGAAGTTCAGCTGCAGAGCTCACTGCAGACACTCTACAAACCAGCGTGATTATGACAAGCATAAGGCAAGAAAAATAATCTGCTGTGCTTAAAGTTCCCAGTAAGAAATGCTGAATAAATGAGAAACAGACATCTCTAATATGTGTACTCGAAGATGCAGCAGATAATTAATGCTTGAATTACATCATTTGTGTGTGATTGAAATAAATATTTCAAAAGAAATCATTACCACATCATCCCAGTATGGAAACCGATAGTTGCTACTATTATTTTTCATTCTGTTATCTCTAGATCAGGAAGAAATCATCTCATTATCACATGATAACAGCTTGTTTTCCCATGATAATGGGATAATTTATCTAGTTATCACATTATACTGAGCCTTCATCCGGAGATCACAGGAAAATTAGGAGAAATGGAAAGCGAGCATCTGGTTCATGATCACACAGATTTGTCCCTTAGATCTCTGCCACTATCGGGAGGATTCAGAACTGAACAAGAAATAAAGGTATAAATGTGTGGTTTTGTTTCCTGCAGGTAGAGCAGACAGCTGCAATGTGACGATCATCAGGAAAACATTGTGTTTGTAAAAATCAAAGATGTCGACCATCCTTTCATTATGAGATCATAAGTCGTTATCCCGTGATAATGAGATGATGATTTTATGATCTGAAGATAACAAAGTGAAAAAAAAGTAGTGACCATGACTGCCCTTGGCTTCCGCATCACAGTGCTTCCAAATAACAAATTCAAAATTTAAAGTCCTACAGACGACTTCACACCATCACCACAGAGAATCTTGTTCACTGATGACACAGAGACCACGTGGTACCAGCCTCATTATGCTACTGACTCACAGATCTTTGGTCATCTTCGACAGAGGTAAACAGAATAATTTTGAGGGTAACAGCAATACATGGTAACACTTTATTTTGATAGTCTGTCTGTTGGCACGTAATTGCATGTTGACAGTGTGTCAGTTAATATTCAACAAAGTTCTTTCAACAGATGAGTAATATGCATTCAAACGACTGCCACTTGAATATAAGGTGTATTTCAAGCAGTCTACAGATCAGAGAAGGGTCTATCTGAAGAATCAGACAACATATGACCACAAACTACTTCATCTCAGATTATGTTGACTCAATGTACAGATAGATAGTTGACTATTGATTTATAACCTGTTGCAACAAAACATTGACAATCAACAGACACTTTTGTTAAAAATGAACTGACACACTGTTGACGGGCAGCTGAATATCTACTGATGACTTGCAGAGTGTCAGCAGGTGGACTATCAGACTCAGTGCATTTATTTCCCACCTTTCTAAAAACTGTGGATGTATTCTTTTTTAAAAGTATTCTTCTACATATAAATGTTACAATAAATCCTTTAAAGGATTTTTATGCCCAAAATTTGAGCATCATTTAGCTACCAGACCAACAAAAAAATGCTGCATATGTAGACAATAATTGTTCATGAGAACATTGTCCAATTAGTGAGAAAGAAACACTGACAAAGACCTCAATGTAAGTTAAGAGCGCATCCTGTATTGTAAATGCAAAGGCTACTACAACTAGAGCATTGAGTTAGATGAGTTCACGATGTATAGCAATAAGAAGACTCTTTGTTGTTGTTTCATGCTGTTTATCAGCATCAACAAGCAAAAAATGACTCACACAAGGTTTCAGACATCCAGCTCTCTTAGACTCGACCAGCCTTCCCTAGAAATGTATGTTGGCTAACAGTTTTGATTTCAGGTATTCCTGAAAATAAAATGTATGAGTAAGAAATGAACCTTGTCTGATGTGTGTTAGTCGTGGTGAGACTGAGAGCCCTGACTGCAGTGAGCCTCTTTCTGGTTAGCTGGCTGTGTCAAAATGCATTCAGCAAATCTCTGCTGGAACATTCAGCTGTGTTACAGCCTCATTCTTCTTGCACCGATAGTTCTTGAAAACTACACAGTTTATTGTCACAATCATTTGTCTCTGAACGCTTGTGACAACCTGTCGGAGAAAATCACACCTTGAGACCCAGCGGGATATTTTATTGTTTTGTTTAGGTCTGTAAAACAAGCCCAACCTAAGACAGGCAGTTTGTTATCAATGGCTTACTCTCAGTCTAATAATAAATCCATGTCCCTTTGTACCTGCGTGTGTGTGTGTGTGTGTGTGTGTGTGTGTGTGTGTGTGTGTGTAAGAGAAGGAAAACGGATGAAAGGGGTACCACTATACTGTAAAATCAGCAACACTACAGAGTGGACTTTAGCCAGAAGCAGTGGTGTGGAGTCAGAGATCCAGTGAGAGTTAAGAAAGACTGAGATATGTGCACAGCTCCACTGGGAAAAACCAACCAAGGTTGCTGGGTGTTTGTATTAGTTTCAGCCATACAGTACGAGCAGCATGGCTCCAGAGATGGAAAGTATAGGATGGGTAGTGATAAACATTGGTACTTTTCCATATCCAATTCTTAAAGGGATACATGAACTTTTTATTTTTTGTTACTTGTCTCCCTCCTGAGTTCCAGACAAGAGGATAGATCCCATTCTTTCAACTGTGTGTGCAGTAACAAGGAAGAGACGGGCAGAGCTCGCCCACCGCTAATTAGCTTAGCTCAAACACTGGTAGT
>JAPZDX010000025.1:18122548-18134802 GCA_029783625.1 Naso annulatus
CCTCCCATTCAGGAATGATGCACATCAGCTCAGCAGGTAAATAAATAAACATACAATAAGCAGGCAGGGACATGGGCACATGTGATAAAGCTGCTGGTCATCATGTGTGAGGCGTGTCTCCGCTGTCTCCCTCTGGGATAATAAGCATGCTCTCCTCCTTCCTCATCTGAGCTGAATGTCATCGGTGCCAGAGCTAAAACTGATGTGTGAGCTTTGAGAGAGATGCGATCGATACTGCCGTCCCTCACTGCGCCGACTACTTTCCCTTTTACACACATAAAAACAGAAACACATACGTAGACACAAAGAAATACTCCTGTGTGGGGGGATTTTCACACTCAATGAAATTTTACAGCATCAATCAGTGCTGCAGTGGAGGAGCTGTTATTTTTCTGTGGTCGGATTTTCTCCTCAATCTCGTTTTAAGGTCTTTTTCTGATCAATTATTAAGGTAAATAATTTATAATTTCTTTTTTTCATGGAAAATTTTGTCTTTTACCAACTTAACTGAATTCAGAAGCTTATTATTGCAACAACTAATGTGAACAGCAATTTGTTTGTTGAACTTTTAATGGAAAAAGTAGTGCAATCCCGTGACTATGCAGAACTGTTATCAATAAATACGACAGGATATATAATCAGAACTGTAGCACGGCTGAAATAAATATGAAATATCACAACATTTGTAGCTGGTTTAATGCCTGCTGTGGATGGAGTATTAGCAGCAGTGTGGAAGTGCTGGTTTCTCACCCAGCATGTGGAAACGGATAGCCTCGCATTCCAAATACACCGTTTTCTGCTGCAGGGCTGGTTTGAAGTTTTAATGCAAACATCCTGTTAATCCAGAGTTAAAACATTTAATGCAAGCATGCATGAAATCAGAGGAAACAAGAGCTTGTCAGGAGAGGTAGGAAGGTAACGGCTTAACAAAAAAACTCTCCAACCACATTTTGTGTATTTGAAAGTGAACATTTCCACCCGTAAGTCTTTGGTGTTATATGAACCTTTTATTTCGGCCCCATGTTAAAAAATGATTTGCTCTTTTTTAAAAGGCAACAACATGTGGTCGAGGATCAGGAGCTTCATGTTTGTCATGAAACCATGTCACACTGAGCCCCGAAAAAGATGGAATATCACAGTTGTCATGTGGGTTCTATTTGCTGAGCAGACCAATGTAAAACTAAACAAATAAACATTGAATGAAAGTGAATCTGGAAAACCAGAGAAGCCCTAAGCGCTCTTTGATTCTCATATGTAATTTTATCAAGATCTCAAATTAATTATCTCATTATCTCAGGATGACAATATAACAAGATGATTTATTGACTTTTAAAAAGTCATTTATTTATTTGTTTTTATATTTATTAACTTCCTCCTAAACCCTGGTTTCTTCTGTAAGGCAACGTGACTATCAAGGATGAGGTTTGGTCACACTGGTCTCAGCAGCACATGAGATCAAGAACAGGCTGCAGGCAGTGTGAGCATTGTGGAATACAGGAAACAGTGCAGCATGTGTCTTCACATTGTCCAAGGTATCAACAAGAGAGACAGACACTTAGACATTTAACCACATGACTCTGAATATGAGCGAAGTGATGCATGCTGACTAGTGCCCTGAACACAAAGGTAGCCGACTGTAATCATTGTAATCAATCAACATTTTCCCATTTATTTTGTGTTTCTGTGTGACATGTCACGTTTAATTATGGAAAAAGCCTGGGATTAGCATCATTGATTACGGAAGCTGATAAATCTAAATAAGATAAATACATTTTGAAAAGTTAATAAATTATCTCATTATCTTGAGGAAAATGGACTTTTGTTTTTTTAAGATCATGACAAAACGAGCTTCGTTATCTCAAGATAATGAGATTAACAACTCAAGATTTCGAGAAAACGGAGGAATTAAAATATAAGAATCTACGACTGCTTCAGGCTTTTGCATAAAACAGGACATCACAGGAATGCTTCAAAAACACAGAGTTCAATGATGTCTATTGGCCAATTTGCAGGTAAAAGTTTTAAAAAAAGGGAGTTTGGGTCTCAGAGTCCAGAGCCAGAGAGAAGGATGTACCAAAGCAACAATTAGAATTTTAGAACTCATGAGTCAAACAGGTGAATGTGAGGAAGAGTAAGTTTAATGAGACTGCAGCTTCAGACACAGCTTACAAAGTGGAAAACGCATCTTACATTAAAACTGACACAAAGCAAGCCTTGTTTATGATATATCAACAGAGTAAAAGCTCATTTCTCACTGAACTAGTTGCTGTTTGCTCCATACATGCAATAAAGTTTATTTCTAAATCATTTTAAATGGAGACGAGCCATTTTCATGTCCTTGATCTCGTCTTGATTGCAGTCAGTTGCTCAAAATCCTACATGGTGCTTTGAGGAAAAAGGAAACGTTCTTTAAGTTGACTGTGGTGTGTTGAGAAAGGTGTTGACAGGATGTTGTGTAGATGGTGAGAAATGCAAAACACAAAGGCATCAAACATTTGTGATTTTCCCTTGAAATCTTTAGCAGAGGATTCAATCTCTGAATTCGGCACACAGAAAACCATTTAATATCCGCCAGATAACCAGATTAAGGATGAATGTGAAGATGATGCTGAGAAAAGCTGACAAGTTGCACTCTGTCCACACGTCCAGAAGGTTTGTGCAGCACTGATGCATCATCACTGATCAAAGGTCAGAAAAAGTGCCCTGGCTGTTCAATTTACAACCTTCTCAGAAAACAGAATCAGAAAACACGATCTTCATAGGACGCGCTTTCGAGGGAAAATCTACACTTGAAGCAGCGCTGGAAACTCACCCTCATGGACACTTATACAGAAAGATCCATGTGGATTCATTTCCACTAATCCCTCGCTGCGCTTCTACATTTCTGTAATTCCAACAGAGAGAAGCCGCTCGGGGGCTTACGCAGATAATGGCTATAGACATATATGTGCACTGCATTTCTTTTGTGTGCAAACAGGAGAAACAAGGAATTATTCTCTTTCCGATCCCTCTGCAGAGAGAATAGGCACCAATCAGAATTATGTCAAACCTCTTTTTGCAAAAATCCCTCAGTTTATAAGACATTCAGGTTCTTCTTGTGGAAAACTGAAGCTTGAAAATTGAATTAGGTATGAAAGCAGTTCTCAATATAAAAAGGTGTTGTAACATTCATACAGGCTTCATTCTAGTGAGTTTAATACAAAAGCATGAGCAACACTTTGAAATAAGGTTTAGATAAATGCAGTAACGGGATGACAAAGGAAGGATGCAGTTTTAATTTTAAAAGTAAAATGTATTAAAACTGTGATGTCAAGTAACTAAATACTCAATTACAACAGGCGGATTTATCAATATCAGATATTTAAACTTCAAACTATAAATATCAGCAAATTTAGCCAAGCTGCAGTTAAAAATACCTCCATAAGCTGCTCAGTAAAATACTACTTACACTTTTATTTTTGATACTTTATTGCTTTTAGTGGATGATTCTCTTTTACTTTTACTTATGTAGGGTTTTAAATTACTACTTCTACTTATAGGAGTATTTAGTATTTGACACTAGGTTATTTGTGTGATTACTTCCAAATACAGAGACTGTCAAGGTTTATGGAAATGATGGACTCCAAAGCATGAAACAAGTGGCTGATGAAACAGAATGTACCTAAAAAGTAAAGGAAGTAAGGATGAAAGCAGAAAAATAAAAAATAATAAAAATCTACGACAAAAAGAAGACAACAAAATCCAAACCAAACGACAAACTGGGGAACAGGTGGAGAACAGACATGATGGAGAGGACACAGCACCAGGGAACAGAAACAGATAAACTGAAACCAAAGAAGGGAAAGAGGAGTGCTGTGGTCAACCAGTTACCTCCTATGTCCTTTCCTAACCACTTTTCCTTAAACCCAACAGAAGACATCATGAGGCCATGCAAAGGAGAAAGGAGAATTCAAAAGGACTTTGAGAATCTGACTGCACTGTCACAAGGCGACGTGATCATGCAGGCAGTTGCTGATGTGGTTGTGCCACAGTGAAACTACAATTTTCCAAAGATGGACTACAAAAGATTCTTCTTCAGTCTCATGCGTCCTTACCGTGATGTTCCCTGAAGACAATTTAAACACAGACGATGCAGTGAGCATTGGTTGTCATGAATGTCGCAGCAGCAAAGACTTGTGGGACAGAATAAACTCCTTTCCTTTCAAAAAGGCTGGTCCGGTGTATCCTATGCTAAAGGAGGAGTGAAAGGAAGCACTGAGCCACCTTTCCAAAACATTTACACAATTAGAAAAGCTCTTATCATGAACTACTTCCAGGTCACTTCACTCAGCAGAGTGCAATCAAGGACTTAAATACTCAAGACAGGTGAAACATATGAGACACACAGGAGGCAAACTTGACAGTGTTACCAAAATAAAAGAGGAAACACGGGGAGCAATAAATATAAATACAAAAACAAAAACACAGGTCTGCAGGTTAGCAGCCTGAGGACTGATGTGGAAAAGCAGTTCGAGTCGCAGTGGGTGGGCCTGTTTGTTGCCTGGCTGCCTTCCTCAACGCCATTTCCATCCTTCATCCACCCTGATCTCAGGCCTCTGCCCCTCAACTCTGGCTGCTTTTTAAATAAAGAAAGGGTTTTTCTCTACCTCTTTTTCTGCCCTGTCCATCACACACGACTCACACTACGCTTGATGCCCAAGAGAGCAGGGGAGGGAGACAGCTCGCAGCCTTTTCCCTCTGCCGCTCTGACACTGATTCAGTGCTGGAAGTCGGCTTGGAGAGACGAGGCAAAATAATCACTTCCCTGGGAGACAATGTGCGAATGTACACACGCACATGCATACCAGTGCATGTGTGTACTTGAGATGGCTAAATGTCTCCTTGGCCTCTCAGCAAAGAGAAAATAAAAAGACAAACATGTTCTCTCTTGCTCTCGTGCACTGACCGTTCCTTTCATCACTTTATCTCTGTGACTCACAGTCGGTTTACACTGGACACTCTGCTGTTCGTTTAGTCATTATTTTTGTAGGCAGGCAGGAGCACAGGAAGCAAAGAAATGCTGGTTTGATGTCTCTTTTCAATTAGTTTTGGGGATTAATTTTACGGTCATGCTGCCCATTTCTGTTAGTGAAAGAAAACATGAGTGTTTATCGTAAGAAACAGAAAAGAAAAATCTTCTCTTGCAGGCCTCCATCTCCTCTTGTGGTCGTGCACAGCCTGAAGGATCTTAGGAGCTCAGTTGGTTGATGCAACTCACTGTTCTTTCACTCAAAACCCTCTTATCTCTGAGCTGAGCTCAGTCTCTCAGAAATGCATCAGAATTTTAAAAAAGCAGTAGCCAGAAGACTTCAGCAGCACTTCAGCACCATTATTATAGACTTTTGTTCAAGATCACCTCAAAATGGCTCCCAGACTTCTCAAAGGGCTGCATTTATTTGTGTCTGCATCCATTTCAATGTGAATATGTGTGTTTGTCTATATTAGATCCAAACTACAGTATGAAGAATTCTTCCACCTGCTCATGTCCGACTCTTGGAGACTTTTGGTGCAGTGCAAGCTTACTTTTGCATTTTATGAAGTTAATATGACTAAAGTTCAGGAACAAGACCACGCCGCTCCCCCTGTGCCTCTGATTCAATCACCTGCAGACCTATATAGGTGAGTCTACCCCCCCCCTCAAACACCTGTAGGTCTGCCTCATATCCTCCCACATCAAATCCTTTCTTTGTTGCTTGGCATTTGTTTCCTCTGCAGGATGAGTTTTTGCAGAAGCTCCTGCAGACTCTGTGTTGTCAGTCCCTCTGGTTTCCTATCATCACAGCCCGGGTAAGGCAGGTGAGGCGCATTGTCCATGACCTAAAAACACATCTGAGCGTCTTTAGGAAAAGCAGCACAGTTCAGTCCAGTCGTCTCAAATAACTGAATATATGCAGTGGAATCCTCCAAAACACACACAAGTTTGCTTTATTTGGCTAAAATCATTAATAAAAACAGCTTGCTCCTCTGTCACATACTGTCTCATCATCTGAGTGAGCTGCCCCTTGAATACACCAGGAACAATCAAGGCAATCATCCTCAAATGTGCACTGATAGTCAACATGGTGGTTAGTGGAGACAGTCCCTAACCACACCCAGCTCTCCTCGGCATGTGTCACAGCGTGGGTTTACGTACATCAGGTCCTCAGTTCTTTTTCTTTCCTCAGCAGAGCTGCAACTCTGAGCTCGGAGGAACAGTGTGCACCTGCACCACTGCTGACAAACACGGGGCGGATCATGCAGGGATTATCGACGTGGCAGATGGATGCCCCAGAGGGCCCCTGAAGCCACAGTTTCACAAGCAGATAAACTCACAGTATCTTTTAGTAACAGTATTTCTGCCCATATGTGTGAAAAACACCCCACAGACACACATGTGGCTACATTAACTGTTGAGCACTTTTTACCTCAAACACATGAAAAAGTCTATTTAAATGCTCAAAGCGGACACAGAACATGCAAAATGTGTAAAGTTGATAAAGTGTAAAACCCATCATGAGGTAAAACCCAGATATAGACAATAATCAATATGAGTTTATATGTTTGTGTTGTGTAATCTGAACATATATCACAGCTATAATGTCAATAAGGCAATGAGTGTTCCTCTCTGAAGGTGACACACACACACTGTGACAATTCAGAAAGGTCATCTTCCTCTCTGCTAATTAAAAGCAAGCCAAAGAAAAGTCCTTTTGTTAAATATCACGTGTCCCACGGAATGCCAGAGACAGCATGATAATGAACGCTTGTGAAGTCTCTTAAGGTTAGCCTTTCCATCTTCATCCTGCATGTTTTCACCAGCAGGTCAAAAGTGAGGCTGCGCCTGCAGGAGTCTGTCACTCTGCTCATTCTTCTTTCTCCTTTCTGCTCTAAATTGGAATGCAAGCAAAGAGTTTGACCTCTTACATCAAATTTACATAGTTTGTATATCATTTCATACATTTAAGTTTCATTCAAAATTAATATAACTATGTGATGCATGGCAAATGGAACACCAGTTTTAAAAGAAAAGCTCTCAGATGTGGTTATCAGTGTGTATTTAAAGATTTCTGAGTTTGCTGTCATGCACACAATCTATTTATAAAACTGATTATTTTCTGAATGCTGGGGAGGTTATTGTCAGATGTAACTTAACCAGATGTAACAGTTAGCTTTTAAAATGTGGCATCTCAAAGAACAAAAATTTAAACATAGTGCGTCTTTTTAAAGGTGATCGCTGACCTGGTATTAACAAATTACGTCTCTCTCCTTTTCTGTGTTGTCCTCATTCTCTGACTTTGTTTCTTTAGTTTTGCCTTGTATGTGCTTGAGATGAGGACATTTGTTGTGAATCGGTAAGTTTGAATCCTCCAGCAGCTGTCAGGTACAACACTGATTTCTGTTGTTGTTGCCCTGTTAAATTTTTTATGCTTACAGACTTCGTCCTTCGGAGCCTGGAAGCTGAAAGTTGCACGTTAAGGCCAGGACCTCACTACTTCTCCCTAACTTTTTTTCAGCCCTCCTCACTGGATATCTACACTTCCAAGGATGGCATCTTAGCTCCAAACCTGCAGGCTGTGCATCACATGCCTCTGACTCTTACCCGTGGGAGGCCACAGCTGGAAGCATTTTCTTTGCTGTCCTGAGCTCCTGCAGCGATGTGATTACTGTGAGTCCAGTGGTGGGTCTCCCATGTCTCACCCTGCTGGCCTAATAACTGAGCCCCCGCTGCTGGACTTCCCCATCAGCCCCCTCCCACAGCCACTGAATGCATCACACTGAGACTGTTTGTAAGCTGATTTGCAAAAGCTTAACAGTTTTGTTTATCAGCTATCCAGGAAGCAGTTCAGAGAGAATGGTGCAATAAAGCAACACATAAACACTTTAGCATAGCTCCCGTGTAGCAGTGATTAAAAACACCAGCAGGACAGGTTGACAGGTAGACAGGTGAGCTGGTTGTGTAAATGGAGTGTTACGTAAAGGTTTTAACCATTAATTGTTTATTTTTGGAATAAATTATTAAAATTTGCGGCTCCTTTACATGACCAAGCTCCTGCACGGACTGTCCCTCAGTGCTGGTGGTTACTCATCCAGGTGAGGCTGTTAGGCTGACACATGATGTCTTCCTGTATGACTCTGCTTGAACTCAAATTACAGTCAAATTACAGAAGACTGCTGTGTTTTTACTGAGCAGTCGAGTCAGAGCAGTAGACACACACACTCCGTCCATCCGATGGGCTGGGCTCCTGAATCTGCCCCTTTTTACAGTAACAGAACATGCAGAAGTGCACAGACACGGAGGCGACAGCCAAGTATGTCAGAATAATGGAACATGTGATGATAAAATGACTTCTGTGACTGCCTGAAATGCTGAACGGCTTGATGGAGAAAACCAAACCAGCACTGAAGCTGGAGCAGAGTCTGATTACTCTCATTTGATGCTGTGGTTCACTCTTCATCAGAGCGATGAAGAGTTGTTGTGCTCAAATCGTCACGTAATGTTAGTGTATTAAACTAACCAGAACTGGAGCCCTGCAGTGTGTGGACTATCTTTTCACCTCTTTTTTTCAAGTGGTTTTCTGGGTTTTTGTGCGTTTATTCTCAGTAGGACCGCTGAGGGATTGGACAGGAAATGGGAGCGAGAGGAAATGACACGTAGCAAAGGACCATGGGGTGGAATCGAACCCGCAATCCTTGCAGTGAGGACACAGCCTATGCATTGGGCGCCCACTGTACCAACTGAGCTACCAGGGCACAGGGTTGGGAAGTAATGCATTCCTTAGTAACGCATTACAGTATTTTATTACTTTCCCAGTAACTAGTAAAGTAAGGGATTACAACTGCCAAAACAGTAATTATATTACAGTTCCTGATCAAAGTCATGCTGCATTGCTGTGTTACTAGAGAGGGATGTGTTTTTTGTCCACATATATCTTATGACGATGAGGTAAACATGCATGTGTCGAAATATATTTTTCTACAAGAGGCTTATTTGATTTGAGCTGTAGCTAATGTTGAAGTTCTAACAAGCTGCGGATGGTTTTGTTCTGCTTGAACATGTCTTTAAATTAGAAGCCATCAAAACAAAGCTGTTTCAGCCTGTTTCAATAAAGATGAAACAGGCTGTGTGTCATTTTTGGGGGGAAGTTGGTTGGGTGGCGCAAGTAATATAGTAAAGTAACGAGTAACATAACTAATTACTTTTGAAACAAAGTAATAAGTAGAGTTAATTTATTACTTTTACAAGCAGTAACCAGTAATAAGTAACTTATTAACATTTCAGAGTAATGCCAAACACTGCCAGGACATCCCATTTTTTCACATTTTTGACATTCACATTTGGACTGGATGTGCGTGCAGTTGTTTGTTTATTTGTTAACCTTTCCAAACTGTCCACAGAGAAGAACGCTGATTTACTTTTCCTGATGAAGCTGATAGTCTTTGTGATACTCACGCATGCAGACTGACTTCGCTGAAGGCAGAAACCCACGAAACACTTCCTCAGTGCTGGACTTCACCGTCACTAATCATGTGACCTTGCATTATGGTTTGCTTCTCACAAAGAAAGGGTGAATTATATAGGAGAGACAATTTATAATTCACAAGCACAGTCCAGCACTCTGTGCAGTCTGAGTTACAGCTGTGCTTCCAGAATATTTCCACGCTGATCTCTCTCTTCTCCAGCCTCTAATTGAGCTGCATCTAATTGATGTTTATTCCACTGACATGTCAGTGTATCGCGTCAGGAATATAAATAACACATTTCATCTCAAATCATAGGGAGTAGCTTCATTGTGTTGATAAAGCCTCTTTATGAGTGCATGAGCATGCACATGCAAATTTCAGAGCACATATTAGAGTGTTCTCTGCCTCTCTACTGATCTGAGAACAGTTGTTGAATTGCAAAACTATCTATACTGTGCTGCTTTAAGGATAATCAGGAAAATAAATGACAAGACTTTGTTCAGGATCTCAAAAAATTAATAAAAATCTTCTTACTTCCGGTCAACTTTTTCTCTTGAGGCCATGAAATCTTAAAAATGCTGATTGTCTAGACTCCAGCAACCCCAACACATCCACCGAGTCTTGTTGCCTTGGAAACAAAAGTCTTGCTGAGAAGCCAAGAGTGAATAATTCTGTGAGATGTGGGGATGTTATTGGAAGGGAGGCAACCAGTCTACAGGGGCTGAAGCATGAGGTGTGTGTGTGTGTGTGTGTGTGTGTGTCTGGAGTAAAGGGACTTTGGTGTTTGAAGATGCTGCAGCGGATCAGCACAGTCGCTTGAGCTCGTGCGCTCTTCCCTCACCTTCTCTTTCCTCGCTCTCTGCTCTAAAACTCCCCTTGTCATCCCTGTGAGCAGTCTCTCCAGGAGCAAAAAATAAACATCACATCCGTCTTTGTTACATCTCTGTTGAGCTTTGCATTGCAGGGGAGTCGAAATATGAAGGACGAGACTCAGCAGGGAATGCTCAGCAGGTGCAACCACACCCTTTTATTTACTGTCCACTTCCTGCTGAGTAATGGTGTGGCTCATTCAGTTACACCCTGCTACACATATCTCATCCAATATGTCATGGGAATGAAAACTGCTGCCCAAACTTGCATTTTTCCATTCCCTGTCATTGCTTGTGATATATAGATATTGAATGTATAGCTGAAAGTCATAAAATGTCCTTTGCAGGGCCATTTATCTAGCGTTTAATCCAGCTGTCCTGAAAAATTTCCACTCATAAATTTATCTGAATTTGTAAGTGCTGAAGCCAACATTCTAATTTAAGTTAAAAATAATAATAATCTGCGAGTCACAATCAATATGCTAATAGATTCAGTAATGATGTGTAATGTGAAAATGTGTCTGTCAGCTCTTTGTTTTGGTTTTACAGCCCTTAGCTTCATGGTTTAGCTTTAATCTTACCACAGTCGTCATTTTCTGCAACAGCAAGAAGCTGCACTAACAGAGCTCTGACAAACCAGCGGTGCAGTACATGCTCAGCACCAAACTGCACACAGACAAAGTACAGTAGCAACTAGCTAGAGAACATAACGGAGCACTTAATAGTTGAAGAGACAGGAAAACTTGTCTCACTTTGTGAGAGAGTACAGCAAAGTAAATTTAGAGTGAATATTAGATGTTCATCAGATCGTGTGTAAAACTATAGCCTATGTTAAGAGTCAACATGTTATGTAGTAAGTACCTGACCCAAATATACCACATCAGGTATTGTTTTTGAGTGGAGTGAATAGCATTTTACCCTAAATGTAGCTTGTTTAAACAACAATGAATCTGTCAGGTGACACTCTTGTGGCTATCTTCAGTGTTCTTATTTATATTTCAGTACTCAGATACAGAGTCCTGTACTGGGTCGGGTAACTGACGGGTAACCCACAAAAAGGCCGTGTAACAGGTGAGAAAATATAAATCATAACTTCATGGATGCAGGCATGGGTAACAATGAACTACACGCGGGTGGGCAGCGAATAAAAACAAAATGTAGCTAGCTGCTAGCTGCTGCTAGTTCGTGTTTTGTAGTGTTACATCAAAATGGATGACATAAAAGCAAAATAAGGCAGTGGAAAATACCAGCTTGTGGATGAGACATTGTCCAGGACTAAACTGAAGGTTTGGTGTGATAATAGAGCGCTGTGGAGCGGAAGTTTTAACCCTGAACATGCACTGAGCCATGCATAGCAAGCTGAGTCACAGCTGAACTGCTGTGATAAGAAACAGCTGGGCGATGAACGGGAGTACGTCAGGATCAGCGACGAGCACTACGCAGGCATCGAGGGAGAGGACTTCAACTCCCTCCACTTTAATGTGAGTGACTGTAGCCTGTGTGTGTGTGTGTGTGTGTGTGTGTGTGTGTTTAATCACAGGGCTTTTATTAAAAGGTATGGGCAGCTGTGGCTGTACCTGAGACATAATGATGGGTAACGGGTCAGTTCTGGTACGGAGCTTTGCAGGTATGGACAGGTTTTAAAAAATGGACCCATGCAGGACTCTGCTTAGATTAGCACTTCATGTATTTCTTCTTCTTCTGCTGTTTACTGGCGTGCATGCGCCTTGCGGTTTACGTCCTGATTGTACTTGATTCTACAATTACATAAAGTGCTAATGTGAGTCTAAAAATAACATAAGCGGTGAATAAACAAGCACACAGGACTATTTAGAGTTGTTGGAAAGTTTATCTGATGACTTTAGGTGGAGGCAGGCTAGCACTTCCCATTGACTACCAGTGTTT
>JAPZDX010000025.1:18195047-18221907 GCA_029783625.1 Naso annulatus
ATCGTCCCATCATGATTTAAAAGGTGCCCCTCCCCTCTCTGCCCCGCTCTTTCTGGCACAGTCTGACTCACATCTGCAGCTGCACTCAACTCACCTGGTGAGCAGGTAAACAGCAGCGACAGCCCTTTAATGAACCATTTTTAAGTATTAAGACAGTTGAGAGATGCATTCAATAAGCATAAAACTCACTCAGTAATGTTACTTGGTAAGATGAGTCTGTCAGTTACAAAACTTAAGTTTATTCTCTGTTTCTCTAAGATTAATATGGACATCGGCCTCAAATATCCCACATCAGATGGGCCCTGGTTTACGTGACAGCTTCTGAGTGAAAAGCTTCTGCTAACAGCACAGCAAATATTCTCACCCAGCATGAAGACGGCTTTGAGGACAGCGAATACTGCTCCAACAACTATGCTGTTCTGAGATGCAGCCAGAAGGTGGCGATCACAAGACGATCGGATTCCAACGGAGGATTTATCTGCAAAGTCATGACAGTTAAACATGTGAGACAAAGCCACAGTCATGTGGAAAGAAACATGTTCAAACACTGGCACAACGGTTTCTGGTTGTGTGAAGTACCTGACTTCACGCCGTCTTGGGGGACAGGGTTGCGCTGAGGCGTCTTGAAAAGGTGTAACAAAATCCTGCAGGTGAGTCGAGCTCCCGGCTCAGAGTCTTGCTCACTGCAGGCTGAAGAAGAGTTCAGACAAAGATGCATCAGTTAGAGCTAAGCCACAGTTTTTTTTGACAGTCTACACCATCTACAATCTCCATAAATGTCACAAATCATAATTAAAACCTTGTCCTAGATTCACTTTTCCTCAGTCAGGATGAAGAGGATTCTCACAGAGCTGTTGTCGCGAAAGAGGGAGCGAGAACAAAGAGGTTACCACAAGCTGGAGCTGCTGGCATTTGGCAAGTGTAATGGTGTTACAAAAGGAGCCAAACCCAAATAAACAGCACGGCAGCTGAGAGAGAAAAGATTAGCAGTGGGAAGAAGGGAGCATTTCTCTGGCCAGCACACAAAGTGCGCCAAGGTTTCACGGAGTCACGTCAAATATGCAGCATTTACTCTCCTCTCTAACAGAAGCAATGCATTTCACAGTATTCTTTACTCCACGCCAAGTCGCAACATACTGCTCACTCATTAGTAGAAAGTCTAATAACTATAACCCAGAACAACAAATCAATATATTGAGCAAGCTGAAAACCCAAACACCTCATACTATGATCGCGGGTTGCAGAAAACAACGACAGAAAACAGTGGAAAAGCTGTGAGCTGTGGGTCCATGATTGAAAGAGCTGAAAGTGATGAATAAACAGGTGAAACGTCCAGCTGCTGCCACTCCAGCTGCGAGTTTAAATACAAACCGAACTAAGTTGATTTTAAAAAATGAAAGTTCACTTGTGTAAAACAAAACAACGTCCAGTTTAATACTGTAAACAATCTGAAATAACAAATAAACACAGCTGAACATGACGAGGGAAACTTTAGTTGTTTAGAAATGACTGAAAGGATTGTGTAGTTTGGTTTGACGAATGATGAGCTGTTAATCCTTCTTCCTTCTGAACTGCTTTCAAAATATTTATTTGCTACAGGTGAAATGAAATGAACCTCACCTGCGTTGAGGAGGGAATGAATGGCCACACAGCGAACCAGGTCCTCCAGGAGCAGGCACTGTCTAGCAATGAGAATGGCTACAAATGTTGCCAGGGAATCATGGAAGGACAAGTCGCTAACCTGAAGGATGAGAAGAGAAAAGATCAACTTCAACATGAATGCTTTGAGATGAGAGAAGCTACTTCAGTCAGAGAGGCACCAAGTATCAGAACCGGAGTTACATTAAAGGCAGGCACAATCTAAAACAGTACATGACTCGCTGACAGAACTGAAAACATGTCATTAAAAAAATACAACAGAGCTAATGAACAGAATTTACAAGCAAGTAATGTAAGAGTCCAATGAGAACAGGTGGAACAATTCACACTTAAAGTGACAGCTGAGTATGTTTGAAGTGCGGCTGTATAATGTTCTTATGCATAGTCAGTCCATGACCTTCTGCAGATGGTGATCAGCAGAAAAACGTTTTTTAGCCTCATATATAAATGCTGCCCTTAACAAAATCAATCAGTTCAACTGTACACTAAATTTAGGATTTTTTTCAACGCTTTCGTTTGCTGTCGACAACTGTTTACTTTTTGTTTTACGGCTGATTTGCGGTGTGATACAGTGCGCGGTGGAAGGTGAGCATTTATACGTATCTACTAACTGTTTTTCTGCTGACTCCATCAGTAACAGCACCTCATACAAACCTGCTTCAAAAATACTCAGCTATCCCTTTAACAAGCAAGTGCTACATAGGCTGGATTTATACTTCTGTGTGAAGGGGCTACTCTGTACCTACCGTTAACTGTGAATAAATACCTATGCCACAGGTGTTTACAGCAGGACTGCCATTACCCCTCATCTGGGCTAACTATATCTCAAGCTTTACGGCAGTCACACACTGGGAGCGTCACGAATATATTACACGAAAATGCGAAATACTCGCTGGCTATTATTATTATTACAACTACTCAGACTGGCAGCAACATAAATTTGCAAAAGAGCTCTGACAGCTCACTCCAGCCCCAGCAGTGGCTGGCATGAAGCATCAGTAATGTGCCTACAGACAGACGAGTCGTGCGGCTAACATAACTTTTCCACAAGCTGCTAAGTAATCACAAAATCACTGCACACTGGTGGTAGAAAGACTCCTATTAAAGGATCCTGCTCTCCCCTACGAGAAGTAATTACAAGAAACAGTACATGCCGGGTCACCAAGGTTGTTATTCGTCCTTTCAGAACATTGCTTTTATTTCATATTTTGTAGTTTTTAATATGTTTTTTTGGGTCCGAGAAGCCTGAAATTCTTCTCAAAACAAACATGGAGCTGGCCATGTAAACTTCCTTTTACAGAGGGGGATGGAAGTGACATTCATTCTGCACAACCATCCCAATTGGTTGATGTCTTTGTTCACAGTACAAAAGCTCACAAAAATCTACCTCGATGCGAAAAATAACAGGGTTAGTTTTTCTCGGCGTGATATTCGCATTCAGTGTGGAAATTCTCATGCCAAATAAGCAGTTCAAAAAGTTATTATTGACATGCAAATTAATCACGTGAAAAAAACGCATCTGGTGTGAAAAGACCTTTAAAGTTAAGAAACCACAACTTACATCGACGTTACACAGCAAGTAATTGAAGCCACAGTTTCCATTGTTAGAGGAGCAGCAAAGAGCCTTGAGGATTCCGAGCCACTCAGCACTCAGAGAGCGACAATACGCCGTCAGCTCTGCACACAGGATCCCAATGTCGTTCACCCTGAAAGCACATCACATTATGAAACGACAGCCTGACAAAGAGGAGAAAACTGTAGCCGTCCAAGGCATAAACACATCGTAACAAAAGTAACACACCTCTCTGGGTCTCTGTGGTCCACGCACACGTCCATGAGCACGTTACAGACGAAGCTGTAGCGGTTAGCCGGGCTGTCGTTGAGGATATTTCCCACCATGGAGTGGTTGAAGTTGTGGGCCGAGGGGTTGGCGATGGCCTCCATCATGAACACGGGATCCCAAAGCATGTTGGAGTCAGATGGGTCGATATTGCAGTAGATGGAGTTTTTCACTTTGGAGCAGAATTCACTGAGAGAAAACACAAGAAGAGAGGAGAGAAAAAAAGCATTATGTCTGCGTGGATAAACAAAGAAATAACAAAACTTCCATACAGTAGAAGAACAAGTAGCAAAATAACATTTGGTAAAAGTTGATTTTTCTGTACAAAACTGCTGGAGCTTTCCCATTTAAAGAATCAACTGAGAGGAGAGTGGGAATGCAAATCTCATTAATATGTACATGTACAGTGTATGTTAATGTAAGGACTCTGTCTTTGTGCGATTCACTATTTAACACGTTTTACAAGAAATATTCTATATCTTTGAAAGATTACCTTATAGTCATAAAAAGCCCTGAAGCAGAGCTCAACTTTTATTTTCAGAAGAAGATTTATTTCTACCTGAAGATCTCGCCAAACTTGTTCTTGAGGTGACTGCAGGAGGTGTAGAGGTCGTACAGGTAGGCCAAGATGCAGCGCTCAGCAGAGGAACAGTCAGCTGGGTTCACACCTGATTTCACCACGATGCGCAACCTGACAACACATTTACACACATGACTCACACAGCAACTCCTCCAGCTACAAGTCTGAAAGGAAAGTACAGACATTTTAGGTAAACGTCGATTTAGAGAAGAGGTTTGCTATCAGTCTCATTTCTATACTCTAAACACGGAGCTACAGCCAGCAGTTGGCTAATGTAGCTGAGCAGAAAGTTAGCAGGCCTTGCTCTGTACAAAAGAGAGATAAATTCCCATAACAGCATCTCTAAAGCTCACTGATAAACTCGTAACTAATCATTACAAAACTTAAATGGATATTCCAGAACTTTTGACATAATGCCTAATTGTCAACTTCTCCAGTCCCATTCCTATTAATAAAAACTACTTTCAGCTCATTTAATGCAGTATGAAGTTTGAACAGTTCACCATTTCGCTGCTAATGCTAATGCTAGCACAAGTCAATGGCATCAACAGTAGCCACTACCAAACTCTGATTTAACTCTCCACAGTGCACCCACAGCAGGTCAAATATGACGACAGACTATTGAGGCGAATTTGAGTGTTTGTAAATAATTTTAGAAGTCAAACTACGACTGAATTTCTTCAACTTGTGGCTCCGTAGCAACAGGAAGTAAAGAGTTCAGCAGCTTCCTAACACTATTAATGCTAACCAGAGCCATAAATTCATTCCGCTTATGCTTTAATCCAAATTTGCCAGCGTCATAAACAAATGCTAATCTAATGGCATACAGGAAATGAGTTTCCTGTAACAATAAGAATCCTTATTAAAGACAGGAGAATGAGGCTCAGTCGTAACAGCTTAACTACAACTCTTTCACTCGCTTTCACAACCCAAAACATCCTTTTAACTTCTTTAATCAAAACTGTTTTTTTGTTTGTTTGGTTGTTTTTTGTTTGGTTTTTTTACCCCATAAACATCCTTCTAGTGTTGGAATTTGTCCCTGTTTCAGTTCATTTCATTATAACATTAAAAAACCAAAGCATACCATGCTTAGGAAATGGCATGAGACTGAGATTTGGAGGCACCCTGCTGACGAACATCAAAGCTCGTCAGTGACATACCCATCAAAAACCTGCGCCGTCTGCTCGGGGTTGAGGATGAGGCAGGAGTGGTACCTCCTCAGCACAGCTACGATGCACAGACACAGGCTGGTGGTGTAGCTGCCCACCAGGCTGGATGACTTCAGCAACAACTCGGCTTCCACCAGACTCAGCTCATTCAGAAGCTACAAAACACACACAGCCAGTGTTTGTTTGTTTGTTTGTTTGACAAACAATGATGGATAAAAAGAGACACACCTGGATTTATTCATGTTAAAAATAGTGATTAAGTTGCTCGTACCTGAATAGCAAAGTCTATGAGGCCACTGATGTTGAGGGAATACTCCATGAGGTCAAAAATAAACTGAATGTGCTGCACCAGAGGCAGGTGATACGACATCCCTAAGGCAAAGCTGGTGATCTGTTCAAGCACGTTTCTGGACACCTGCACACAAACAAAACAACACACATCATTAAGATGCAAAACAACAAAACAACAACATTTACAGCATTGGTTTAGACACAATAATAGGCTGCTATTCACCAAAGACAGACTACGTTTAAAACAAGGGAAAAAAAAGAAAAAAAGAAGGAAAAAAATCAAGCAAATGCCAAAATATTTTGTCAGCAGTGGACAAATGAAGACAACCACCATTAGAGAATATTACTGATTCAAACTTTGTCTTGCAGTCATAGAACTGGGAACAAATTTGCTCCTCTCTGCCCTTAAACATTCAGATAACTAATCAAACATGTTTTCCACAAACTGCTGCAATACAAGTGTGTGTAGAATCCAAATCCAATTCTATTTTAAAACTGGTTCAAACAGGTTTACCTTTACCTTGAAATGAGTAATGACAACAGATGTATCCTTTTAGATTTTTTTTAAAAGAGGAACATTTCAACAATTTGGGAAATACACTTATTTGCTTTCATGCCAAAAGTTAAATGAGAACATACAACAAAACATAAACATACCACTCTCATTTCCATTCACAGAAACTTAAAACCAGCAGGCAATTAGCTTAGCATGGCATTAAGACTGGAAGCAGGAGGAAACAGCTGGCCTAGCTTTCTACAAAAGTGAAAAAAATTCATCAACCAGCCACCTTTTCTTGACCAGGTATGGTTAATTCATGAAGCCTCCACTGGTTGCCTTGCAACCTCACAAAAAAAGAAAAACAAAACCTCAACCGTTGATTTTTGTGCAAATTAAACTAGGGATGCGACTTAACGACCAATTTTCCGCTCATGCTAAAGTCTACTCTAAAAACAGAACTAAAGAAATCGCTGGGCTAAACTCTGTGTGTCCTCGTCACATCCGTCCCAGCAGAGAGGGTTTTTTCTCTGCTGCGGGCCTGACTGTGAGTAGGCTTTGCACTCGCCCTCTCCCTTCCTGTGCATAGCGCTGTTCTTGCCCAAACAGCTTTGCCTGTGAAACTCTCTGACACCGCTGTGCTCTGCTTCACTGTTTTCATGGGAGCACGTTGTTAGGATGCCTCCAATCAATCAAGTGTTTTTTTCAGGTGTGAAAGAAGGAAAGTTAACTTTGTTTGGATTTCCTGAAGAAGCGAGCAGCAGCCTGAAGTTGATACCGTTCCTGTTTCCAGGCCAACAAAAGAAAAATACCTCCTTTTGCATTTATTTACAGCATTTCCTCAACATGAGCACCGGAGTAAAGTTAGTTTCAGGTTGGACATTCAACAGTAAACTCACCTCACTGCAGGATCAGGATATCTAACGTAAAACTAACTTCACCGCGGTACAGTACTACACCGCTGAGCGGTCTGAAGCTGGATTAATGGTTTTCTTAAATTGTTGCAAAACTGCAGCGCCATTCCAACAATACTGAGTCATGTCGAGGAGTCAGAAGCGCGAGCTGTAAGTAGCTTTTTATCAGTGTCCTACGTTGTGAGAAAGGTGGAGGGGGCGCAGTTTGAACGTTCTTTTCAGCAACACAACTGCCATCGCAAAAAAAAAGTTGACTGACTTGTCATCCCATGCATCCGACATGTCCACTCTGGAAATCATGACTCGTTCACATTAAAAATCAAGATCCAAGATCTTGATTACTGAGTTTTAGGTTTGCAGATCGGTAGATTAGTTTTCCTTTGGACAGAACCAGGCGAACTGTTTCCTCCTGTTTCACGTCTTAAAGGCTAAGCTAATGCTGATCTGGCTATAGTGTCATATTTAATAGTCATATGTGAGTGTACTGTTAACCAAAATGAAAAACTGTTCCTTTACGAACACAACGACAATGCTTGTGCAGAGTCTCCATCAGGAGAGAACAGGGCAAATCGTTTATTAGATCATTTTGATGCTGGGTGTTATTTAGTGTTGCATTCAGTATTAACTCTGTTCGAACCTCGACTGAGAAAACTCTCTGGATGTGATGTTTGGTTGTGGTTTTAAGTGAAAGACATCTGAGTGCAATATCTATTCAAATTATATTCATCCATCTACTCCATCCATATTCACCAGAGAAATCAAAGCATGTTTAAATTACATTTACATGCAAATGAGTCACCTTGAGAGGTCTTTTGTTTTAAGTTGCCAGAGTATATGCATTTATAAACCCTGAGGCAGGTTTCCAAAAGAATTCCTACAAAGAGTGAAACATGGGAGACATGAGGAAGTGACAGGATGAGGTTTTCTTCTCTAACCTGGGAGGTGACTTGGTGCTGGTCGAAATGGGAGAGGTGCTGGAATTTGGAGAAGATATCTTCTGCGGTGGGGAAGGCCTCCGGTTTACTCCTCTTCCTCTTTTGTCCTTCCTCCCCTCCTGCATATGAGAGAAATACAGGAGAGAAAACACTAAGAGCAGGAGCAGCGACTCGTAACTGGTCAGCGCTTTTCTTTTCAGTCCGCTGAACGGGCCGACTGTGAAATCGAGTTAAGCCGCTGGTCTGTTATCTTATTTCCAGCCTCCTCCTATTTGAAGCGTCAGTGCAAAAGAGACTTCTATAAGGCACTTTAAAGAAACAACAAACTGTAGAAAAACACAAGTGTGAGCTGAAGGTCGCCATCAGCTGATGGATAAACTGATATGAAACATTCCAAGATACAAAATCATGACTTTGAAGAAATTTAAATCACCTTAATGAGGTCACATGTATCTGAGATGAAGTGCTGTGAACAGATGAGAGCTATTAGCATAGAAATTGGGTGGAAAGAAGATGGAGCGATGCTGCCCGCCCGGGGTTGATAAAGACAAAACGCTTAAGAGCAGATGTTCTCTTAAGAAGAGCAGAAGAAAATGTATGCACATGAAATGTATCTGAAGAGTTATGAGGAGGATAACAGCTGGAGCGGCCACAGAGAGAAACTGAGCCATCAGCCTGCATGTGAATGAATGATGTTTAACAAACATTCAGACGTGATAGAGCTCCAGCGTATAACACTGATGTCTGGCAAAACAGTTTCTCTTTACGTGACAGACAAGGATTTTTCCTTAGAGACATGATGGAAATAAATCCAGTCAATTAATCAGGGGACATGTTTAAAAACTTTGAAGTCATTTTCACTGACTCCATTTTCAAGTAGGTGAAACGAAACCATGATGTAATTTTAAAAAGGCAGTTTGCTCCGAGACAAACTGCATGCCTGCATGTAAAACATGACGAGAAGGGGAAAAAACAGCACATTAAGCTCATCATCAGTCCAAAGCTGATCAAACTGACGGGAGGTTACCTGTTTCTGCTGTACTTTTCCGGTTGAGCACCTTCAAGATGTCTTTGGTGATTTTCTTGATGGTGTGTCGTGCCTCATCCCTCAGTTTGCCCACACCGTACAGGACCACTAACCGCTGATTGCACTCGTGGCTGGCGCTCTCCTCCTAAAACAGATGACACAAACAGATCTTCGAAAACTGGATGCAACTAATAACCTGACCAGCAAAGCAAGACCAACAACACACAAATGAACGTGGGGTTACCAGAGTTTAATGAATAAACTCAACAAAATTGTTCGAAAAACACACAAACAGACATGTTCTTTCATTTAAAATTTTTTAAGTCTGTTCAACAGCAAAAATCAAGCCACCCATAGAAGACACAAGTATAATGAAAACAAAATCAGGGACGTTGAATTAAAGCTTTAAGTCATGAAAGGTCATTTTGTAAGATTTCATAGAAATGCTCTCAATTATACACTGATCAGTCACAACATTCAAACTCTGACAGGTGGACACTGATGATCTTGCTACAACACAATGTTCTGATGGGAAACATAAGCCCCATTTCCACTGAGTGGCACGGTTTGGTTTGGTACGGTACAATAAGCATTTTTTTGCGTTTCCACTGTCAAAAGGGTACCAAATAACCATACTGTGCCTGTTCCGGTCAACCTTTCACTGGGGTACAAAGCGGCCCCAAAGGGAGAAGCTACACACACTGCAGTCCTTTGACTGCAAGCAGGCAAAAAGCTGTTTTTAAGTGCTGTTGTAGAACTGTTAATGTATCACCTCAGTAAGTTTTATGTATTTTTTAGGTTAGAATGTTACCACATATATTTAAAGTATGTTCACTTAGTTTTTCCAAAAAACACTTGTTTGTAAGTCTGTCACAAAGTACTCAGATTTGTGCGGAGCTGCAGCTCACGGTGAGAGCTGCCGGTCTGCTCGCTGCAGCAGCCCGGCTCGTTAAGCTGTCACTGCGGAGAGAAAATTAACTGACACACTGATGATCTGCGCCGAGATTAAACGCCGGCTGTAATGTTTCTGTAGCATTTTAAAACATGAAACAAAAACGAAAGAATACTTTGCTACCTTTTCGTGTTGATTCTTTGCCATAAATTCAACATTACTGGTTAAAAAAAAAAAGAACATTTCATTCACTTAGCCGCTCAGATGCATCTTTTAAGGTGGAACGTTTTCTTACATTGTTGTTCAATGTACAGGTTACACCATGAATTAATCAGCCCACCTTAAATGTAAAAATGACAACGTGAAGAGGTTTTAAGAGAGCATATTTGTCACCAATACATATAGTACATGCACGGTAGTGACATTTCTGATTTGTCTTTCTTTTATGATTACATACACTTCAGTAATGTTTGGATCTTCAGACACTTAATAAAATGAGCAGAAATTTCTTCTGGTTTATGCAGGTGAAATAGGCCACATTTTTCACCAGGAGAAGAAAGTGGGAGAGCGCCCTTAAGGTACAACACATACTGTGCCATACCAAACCGAACTGAACCACTCAGTGGAAAAAAGGCTCTTGACACACAACACCCATGCACACACACAGCTGCAGACTAACTACAACCCCTCACGATAACACACACAATCCCTGAGGGTTGTGCAGTTAAAGTTGTCATGCCTGAAATGTCTCCAGTAAGCTGTAAGGAAAAATCATAGTCATAACAACAATAAAGAGTCATTTTTCTTTCTTTAAAGTGCCAAGCTGGAACATCGCTCACCTGAGGAATGGGGAAGTGAGTGGCATACTGAATGTGGCGAGGCTGCTCATACAGTTGAGGGAAGGCAGGGTCCATGCCTTTATCCTTACAGCTGGCCTTGCTGTCCTGTTCTGGAGCTGGCTTCTCAGGGGAGGGACTCCCCTTTGACTCGCAGTGCATCGGAGGAGAGAACATCTGCGAGGCAAAAGGTGAATGAAACTTCTTCCCACAAGGACAGGTAGCCAATCCCAAGGTATAAAAAGTTCAGCAGTGCATGCTTTAGAGGTGATTAGAATTTCCAAACCATCTAACTTTATTCCAAAAAATGTCTAAGTTTGCATTGTGGGAGGAAATTTAAATTCTGAATCTTGAATGTACCTCGTCAAAATTGGCGCTTGAGTTGTGATCGATTTCCATGGACTCGGACAGACCGGTATCCTGTTGAACAAACAGTCAGCACATGTTACCCTTAAACAGCACGCTGAACACATGACCCATCACACTCCAGAACAGCAGATGCCTCCAACATGCCTCATTCTTGCCACCGCTGCCTGCCTCCTGCTCCTTGCGCTCTGACTCATCGGAGGGCTCGTCGCTCGGGGAGCGCGGGCGGGGCAGGTGGGAGTCAGAAGCCAGGTCGCCGCGGGAAATGAGTGTGCACATGTAGATGTTGTGGGAAAAGACATCGTGACGGATGAGCTCACAGAAGAGCAGGACCAGGTTGGAGAACTCCACTCGTTCACTTTCGTTCCCTGGCTCCGCTGCACAGGGGAGAGAAGATTTGAATAATTAATACCAGGGTTCCCTCGATGAATTATTTATGATAAATATGTGCTGGGTAATGAAATATGATGCAAAAGACAAAAGGAAAATGAAGTCACTTTGGTATCAAATGAAGTCTGACACATTTGAGAATCACAGCCGCTGTAAAATGGAGAAAAGAAAACAGAGAGACTCACTCAGTGTGGGGGCCTGAGTGTCGAGGAACTGCAGCAGAACATCCTGAAAGACTGGCAGTGTGGCCGCTGAGAGCGAGCCGGATGACACAGAACCCTTCTCATCCACCACCTCCGACTCACCACACCTCTGCAAACAAAGACACGCCACAGAGATGGTATTGCAGCGCTGATGCAGAAAATGGACTTAGTTTGTCAACAGATGCCTCAAGAGCCAGAAATATGAAACACGCAGTCAGAATATTTAAACTTTACTGCAACGTTGTGTGGCATAAAGGGATCATCCCAGCAGGAAGCAATAAGTTATCGATTTCAGGATAACACAACAACAGCCAGTTCTACTGACTAAACTTTAGATTTTATTCATACATGTGGTGGCCTGCTGATTTAAAAATAATTCATTAAAAACACTGTTGGCTAATGTCAAAGGTCGATATCCAGGGCAAAAGTCAAAAGTCCCTGCAAACACTTAACTCAGGCTGTTCTTGTTAATCTGAGAAATGATGTTTGTTGTGCCTACAGCATGTTGTTTTAATGTAAAGTGTTAAACATGGTCAAATCGACGGAAGCAGGGGAGGAATGTTGATGGTTGAGACTGACTCCTGGTTTCGTGTGCATTCCGTAACGGCTCCACTGTGTGTTTGCTCCGTGTTCTGCTGTCCATCAACACCTAGTGACTGTGTTTCAGAGCGCAGCACAGCTGGACTGCTGGAGTCACAAGACTACGAGATTTCACATTAATTAATGAATCACAGGCGATCTATCTGTTGACTTCAGGCCTGGCTCTGCATATAATGACAGCTTATTTATAATGTTTAGTAAAATATGATCTGGTGTCAATACGGAGTGTTTTATTTTGAAATAAATCGGATGTTTTAATGTCATATCTGTGTCTGACTTCCTGTCCTGCTCTACTCTGTGCTGAATAGCTGCGTTGTCTTGCTGCCTTGCAAATGTGCTGCGGAGCGCTCCGGATCACCAGAGCTGAGACTGAGTACAAGCACAACACAGCCGCACTCAGCCGAAGCTCACACACTGACCAGAATTGAAAAGTATCAGCTCCGCTGCCGTTCCAGAGCAAAGACACACCGCACACGCATCTGGTGGAATTTAGGGGTAAGACTTGTACAATAACATAATAAAAAAAAAAGTAACACAGCTCTGTTGTTGTTGTCAGACATGACACTCAGCCAACGGGACACTGCAGCAGTGGAGGATTTAAACATTAACCATGTGTCTGTGACAGAGACAGAAACATGCAGTCGTCCCTCACACACCGTGTCGTGTCTCTTACCTCTGCTTCTATTTCTGCCTGTCTCTTTTCCAGCAGCTTGGCCACCACCATGGCCCTGTGTCTCCCCGAACGCTTGCAGCATACTGCCCATTCACAGAGTAAGGTCACCACTGCATCATCATCTGGCGACATCTGGACAAGGACATGTGTTTATGAGACATTTCAGCTGAAAAATAAAATTCACTCTTACCAGTTTCAGGTGATTGAAAACTTATATTTTTGATCATTGTAGCCTTGTTTTATCTTGTAACAGGCGACAGAGTGACAAGGGGAATCAGTTCGTACCTCATGGCCATCTTTACTTTGGCCTGACCCGAATATTCGGTTGTACAGAGAATCCAGTGAGTTGTTAAAATCAGACTTCTCGAAGCTGTGGTTGTCTAAAACCTCCAATGTGTGAAGAACCCTCCCGATGGTGAACCCTGGACATAAATGAAAGAAATTGTTACATAATATGTAGCTTGCTAATTTAAAAATATATGTTTCAAAGTAGTTAAGTCTTATTTAATGAAGGTCTATGGTGATCAGCTGTCTCACCTGCTGTGGTCTCCTGACATTTGTCGAACGACCACCTGAACTCCACCGCCTGGCCCCGCTCCTTTACTTGCTCCTCAATTTCTCTCAACTTCGTGCGGACCTGAGGACAAAGAACAGGTGAGAAAATATTAAATCTACCATTATCCTCTTAATCTCTTAGCTATTCATGTTAATATGTACGTTGTGTTTGTGTATTAGGGGCCGTCACTTTTAATTTGAAATTTGGATATTTGTTGGAACATGAGGTGAAAAGTTCATATTCGAGCTGTAATTACCTGCTCGAAATGTAGACTGCAGACTCTCTATGAGTGCAAGTAGTTTCCCTTCAGATCCAGCAGAGGGTGCTCTAAAGCTTTTCTGTCAGTTTGACCTACTGCATACTCTACTGACTAAAACTAAGCTAATGTTTATCTGTTGCTCTGCTACAAAAATGGAGAACAATAGCTAGCAGAGCCGTCCTGAGCAGACAATCACGACACCAAATCATCTGAGAAGCATTTTGGGCTCGACACCGTGGATGGCCAAGTTACACATAAAAGGCTGTCTGTGGACTTTGTAAAAGGTAGCTGTCTTACTCTTCAATAACAACAAAGCTGCAGGCTCACCAGCTAGCTTACCACCCAACTGAGGCAGCGGACGCAGGTTTGTAATGTACACACACCATTTTTCCAAACAAAAAACAGATAGAAAAAACATTTGGCAAGGAAAAGAATGAACGTTCAGTGATGGAGGTACCTGCTGTGTAAAGGCAGTGTTGCCCCCCGGCATTGGCAGGCTGGACGGGGCAATGGGCAGGAGGTCCAGAGGGGAACCAGTTTTGTTTCTGCTGTCTGTCAGAGAGTAATGCCACACCAGAGCACTGGGACAACACAGCACTATGCTCTGATGTGAACAACAGAGGGAAGAACAGAAGAATTAGTGAGTGAAGAATGAGTCTCATATATACCATGTATTAAAAACCACATCAGTCAAAATGAACACAGTCACACCTGTAACATGCAGCTGAGCCCGAACACCAGCGGCCTGTGCTGAGGGCAGATGTAGAAGTCTGTGAAAGGCGTCTGCGGCTGGTTCCCTCCTGCGGGCTGTGAGGTCGGGGTGGGGGGCAGGGCGTTACCTTGCTGCGCCAAGATGCCATGGGCTGGATGCCCTCCTGTGCCGGGGCCCAGGCTCCCGTCGCTTAGCAACAGGTTGAGGCGGCGTGTGCAGAAGTAAGCCAGCCTCCGTGACAAGTAAGCCGACTGCACAAATTCCCCTGAGTACTGAAGGACAGAGAGGAGAGACACAGCATTACAGCGAGCTCTCAGTGTCTATTCACATCAGTCAGCTTTGGAAAGAGAAACAAAATAAAATAAGAGGCTGTGGACGCCAGCGGGCATCTGTCAGCAAAGGTCAACACCAGCAAAGAGCTTTGGACAAAGACGCATGGCCAAACCATGACAAACATGTGGAAGGCTGGTGTGTGTCAGTAGCTCTGTTCACATGTGCAAAATTTCTTCAATCCCATCAAAATCTGAAGTGATTAGAGATTCCAACTTCACTGTTTACATGGAAGCTACATAAAGTGATCTGATCATGTCTTTACATGCATCAAGCATTTAATCAGAACAAACCATTTTGATGTGTGCAGAGTTGTCTAATTTTCCGGAAACAGCAGCAGAAGAAAAAGTTTTACTTTCCTCTGTTATTAACAAACACGGCTGTTGCTGTCGGTTAGCTGCATGCCTTCAGATATTTCTATACCAGCTCAGGAAGGCATACTGTTCCTCAAAAAACAACAATAAATGTATTTTTCCAAGAAAGGGAAGCTCATGTCGTTTGCTCTCCTGTGAACAGTATCGCTTGCCATAGCCTAGACATAAGCATTATTAATGTAGGTAACATTAGACACGGACAGCTGGAGCTTCCTGCTTCTCACTGCCGAGAAAATTCGATGTCGCCTCGGCATGAGCTTCAAGAAGCACCGGCACAGACAAACGACTGTCTGCTACTTTTCCACAAACACTCGGATTGATAAAGTTCCTTCAACCATTTAGGAATTACAGGCACTTCTATACACGATCTCCCCATTTTCAGAGGCTCAAAAGTATTTGGACAAATTAACATAATAACTGGAGCATCCACTCTGCAACAAGAAGCAGAAACTCTCGCTGTCCTGCGTTGCTCACAGCGAAAATGCAAATGTCCAAGTCATCATGGCAAGCAATACAGTTTACAGGAGAGCGGACAGGAAAACGCCATGAGCTTCCTCATCTTGGAAACGTAAGGCAGACACACGCAGCAAAGACAATTTTAGTCCAACCAGGAAGACACAATTGGAACAAGTGTGTACATGGACACCAGTCGGAATAACGGTCGGCATAAACCATCCCTCTTGTTCAGAATGAAAATTCTTACCAAATGGGCCGTGTCAGATCAGAATCTTGCGAATGATGTGTTACATGAAGCATTTTTATTCTGATTATTTGTGTCCATGTAAACATACTGTAGCTAATGTATGCAAACATATGAACATTAAAAGCTGGTCATCAGTAAATGGACAGAAGGGTTCACCTGTAGGAGGAGAGGCAGGAGAAGTCTGAGAAGCTCATCTTCACCAGGTCTGACCTTCTCGAAACACTCCAGCACCCATGTCAGGAACTCGTGTCTGTCCAGCATTCCGTCCTGAACACAGACACCAAACACAGTTTTGCCAGTGAGGAGAAAAGCAGAATGAACAGTGATGTAGGAAAAGGCAGGAGATCGGTACATTTTGTTAACAGTAATGTAATGTGAAACTGGAAAAACTCATGTGACCACGGTAACATATTATACTCCAATATGCAGGCAGCACTGTTCAGCAGCAGACTAGAAAGGGAACTGACCTGAAACATGAACATGGCGAGCTTCTCGTTGTATTCCCACTGCTTCATGGCCGTGTCCACGTCAGCAGGAGTGGCCGGCAGCGGTGAGCTGCAGCCTTGACTGGGACACTGTCTGTAAAACTCGGCCACCTTCTGAAGCTGCTCCCACAGGTACTTTGTAATGATCTGAGTCCATTCTTCACACACAAAGACAAAAGAGCATCTCACAGCGATAGAAATGAAAAAACTGGCAGAACATGTTCCACTTACAGACACTGAGAAAGCATCTCAATTTCTTTCTGTAATTATCTCTATCACAGCGCAAACAGCAAGTAACAATAATCCACTGTTAACAACATCACTTGCTTACCTATACAAGGATCAATCACATGCCTCTTCTTCACTTTAGTTTCTGTGATGGCTGCGTGATATGCACACGTCATCTTAATCATCCACGCTGAACGCATGACAGGGACTGAGTACTTGGCCAAGTATCCAAAAACCTCCTCCTTTTTGCTGAAGATAGGAACCTGTGACAAACACATTTCACGTGCATCAGTAATGATAAGTGCAACAATGCAAACACACACGCACACACACAATTATTTCTAAACCACCACAAATGGCAAGAAAAAGAGCTCTTGGAGAAAAAATACAGTATATTTATTAGAAATGTTTTTATCAGTATGACAAGACTGTTGTTGATCACTGTTTCCATAACACAGTCAAAAAGCTTCAAAAATATGATGGAATAAAGCATGAACACTGGGTGCACAGCAGCGCAGCACAATTAATCAAAATTTAATCAAAACTGCAACATGGACTGCAGGGAGGCACAATATGTGTTCAAGGAGGATCAAATATTGTGGTGTTGTCGAGTCATCCTGGCCTACACATCGTTTTCTACAGACTTACGAAAACATCTTGGTTTGGTACAGATTCCTGCAAATATCACACCATAATCTTTTTAATATGTTTTTCAATGAAAATAAGAAACATTATGCAGAAATCTTTATTTCCTCTAATTACAAATAATATCACAATATCAGTCCAAATAATCGCAAGAACATATTTTTTCAAAATGGTGCAGCACTAGTGCTCATGCATTCTAAATCACATAAATTCAGGCTTCAGGTGTTCATTTTTGCAATAACAAGCATTTTTGCTGGATCACATTTCCTTTTCCACATTTTCTGTTGTTTTTCTGTTTTAATTTAAAACATCTACTATGTTTAGCTGTTGTTCTTCAGGGGTCTGAATGAGGTCACTAAAGAAAAATGTGGAGCTGGTGTCCCTCTGAAAAAAAAAAAAACACGGATCATTATAGTGAGAAAGTAATAAAATGTGTGTTCTGATGCAAACTAGAGTAAAAGATAATACAGAGCAAACCACAGCCTGATGGTAAATGAGGAAGGGCTTCGAAACATCTCAGAAATAAAAGCTGACCTTCACTTTAGTCTAATGTATTCAAACTCAAGACTGCTGCCACCTACAAGAGCACCTACATAGAAAATAGGCTGTTCCTCCTCAGCAAACTATCTATAAAAAAGATCTTCATGTCAAAAAATAACTAAAAAGCAATAAAACCTTTCCACTAACAAAGGGGTGAATTGCTTTGGGTCAATACAAACAAACAAGAAAAACAAGAGATTTAATTTACACAGAGGCATCAATTGGTTTGTTTTAACAACACAATAAAAAACACGGTATTACTTACTGTTTGTGAATTGTTCTTGTTTTGTGATGTTAGATTGTTCTGTTTCATCACCATCAGTGTTCCAGCTACTGGCATTCATCTTTGCTCACGTGTTCTTACATCAGTAAACTTCTTGAATCATTGTCGTTAAATGGGACAAAAAGCTCAAGTTTGATCATTACGATGGATTAACGCCATAATAAGCTTGTCAAGTTCAGAGCTACATAGTAAAATTTGGCTAACTTTCTTCAGGCAGAGATACACCTCAACAGCCTCTAGTGAACTTTGCCAAGCTCTGCTGTGATTTGATTTAGGGAGTAGTCACTTCAAAACACAGCTAATGCTAGTGATGTTAGCTAGGAACATTAGCAGGATAGCACTGCGGCATTTAAGAGTTAAGCCTGGTTCATACCAAAGATTGGCGACACAACAAGACGATTTAAGGATGTGTCAGTGGAAAGTTGCAGCAGTGTCAACTCAATATGCTAACTCCGTGGCTGATGAAGTCTCCAAAGACTGGATGAGTCAAATCACCAAGCCCAGTTTTAAAACGAAATGCACACAATCAGTGAGTGCTGCTGCTTTAATGATTTCATTTCACTGCTGTTGTTCTGCTCTGCTCACATCCACAGCTCAAATGCACCTCTCTCTCATTAATTCTTCCACACACTCACTTCACATCGCACACGTTTTGTTTTTTGCCATATGATAGTTACCTACTAGAAACACACCTGTAAGTAGCCTAACTTACTGTTTGTGCTTTGAAATGATGAAAAGGGTCAATCTGAGTAATTTGTGTGTGTAGGTGCGACGCTGTCCACAGTGCTAAAAATAACCAGATTGAGAGAGACCAAGACCATGTCA
This sequence comes from Naso annulatus, assembly GCA_029783625.1. NCBI lineage: Eukaryota > Metazoa > Chordata > Actinopteri > Acanthuriformes > Acanthuridae > Naso > Naso annulatus. The sequence continues at coordinate 18,213,859 of JAPZDX010000025.1, forward strand.
CTTAGTTTGGTTTCTTTGCCTTTTTGTGGTTGTTTGTGGATGTTTCGAGCCTATTTCCATCTGCCAAGAGTCAACAGGAAGTGAAGAGACAGAGGTGGCGGTTTGCAGCCCTGTAATCAGCTGTTTTTGCGCTCCTCTCCTTGCTGGTTTTGAGTGATTATTGTGAATGCTCTGGTTATAAATGAAAGGAGATAACACTCAGTTTGTGGTGACAGTTTTTGTTTTGTTCAGTTTTAGCTGTGACTCCCCGTGTGGTCCAGTGGGCCCCGGGCACTGCACATTTTTGATGCATTCCATGACTTTTATTCTCTCGCCTTGACCCGGACCTTCCAATTTACAAATTATGCACTAAACATGCTACAAAAAGCCTGAAAAGGCAGCAGTGAAAATGACACTACAGAGAGTCGTTGCAACTGAAACTCACAGTCTCATCTGACAGCACTGATGTGAACTGACAGTCTGGCTTGCTGCATTTGCAAGTTTCAAGTCTTGTTGCAAATCTTTGGTCTGAACTGAGCTTTCTGGCAGCAACAGACAGGATTGGTAACATACAAATATTAAGTGGTCAATTCACAGTTCAGCATGTTATCCTGCTACTACAGAATAAATCTTATTCTGAAAGAGTTTATTACTTAAAAGTTATTAATTTTTTGGTTGAAACAACAGACATACGAAACTACAGAGGTCATCAGTATTGGTAAGTGTGAGTGGGAAAATGACTGCGCGCGGCCAGTCACAGAGCTGCAATAATGAAGGCTTCTCTTTTACTCTGGTGCTTTAACAAAATGAAGTGCTCTTAATGTTTTCCAAGAATCCATTTCCTGTCTTGTAAAGATGGGTCAAAATCTTTGGATTTCAGGGACAGCCTGAAAGAATTCAAACCAGTGCCTTCCATGTGTGAACAGGAAACAACACCAGAAGAAAGCATAAAAACATTCAAACAAAACAAAAAGCAAACAAGAGATTTGCATATAGTTATACTGACTATCCAGCCGACCCGAGCACAGAGCACAGGGTGAGGCCTATGTGGCACCTGGAGGGGATGACTTCTGTTCCTCACATAATTATGCAACCTGTTATCAAACCAACATGTAGTAAAGAAGACTCTTTGAGACTCACACCGGGGTCTTACCTTTTTGGCCAGCTGTGTAAGAGGTTTAGTCCCAGCTAAATCCGTGAACCAATTATTGATGGAGCTTTGTGACCTCGCTGTAACCAGCCAGAAATTATCCTTCTGGTTGACCTGTGGCTTACGCTTCCCCGTGTCCGGAAACGTGTTGTAACGCAGCTTCTCTGCAATGATGCTGCTGAAGTTTGAGCTGATCTGTGAGTCAATGATGGACAACACATGTGAGAACATCATACACAAAAATACAACATGCAGTGTGCATGGCAGAACCTGAGTTAAAGTACCAGAGTCCTCACCTTTGAAGGGTTAAAGTTGACATTTTTAGCACTGCCATGTTCATCACCAGAAACAGCAGGCTGGTTGTTGAATCCCTGCTTTACATTCAGTGCAGTCAACTCATCCTGACACAAACAAACACACATTTGAGTGCAAACTGATAGAACCATTTAACATTTGCAAAAGTACAAGTTTTGGTTTGCTACACACTGGAAAATGGACAGAACTACTGAAATGTTACCGTGTCATCATTCGAGATATTTGCAGCAACGTTTGCAGAATACCCCAGAGGTAAAGCAGTCAGTTTTTCATCTACATCAACAGCTTATCTGTGGTTAATAATAGACCAGGAGCCAGCAGCACCACCAAGCAAAACTCAACACAAATAATTTTGCTTAAATTTTAGCTTGCAGGTCATGAAGGTTAGCCGCGCAGATTTAGCTAACGTTGACTCGCTGGATCAAAACATCAAGCTAACAAACAATTACCAGTTACGCACAATCCAAAAAGCCATCGCACATTGTTTTTCGTTACAAAGCAAAATGCTGGTTGCAGTTTATATCAAACTGGATGACATCAGCTAGCCAATGAGCTAACATAGCTTAGCAAACCCTTCTACGTAACGTTAACCAACCGGTCGTTTTTCAAGTAAGCTTAGGAGCTAGCTAACAAACTGACAACTAGGTACTGTTCATTGTTATTGCTAGGCCCACGACTTGCTAAACAAGCTAGCTAACGTTTCTATTAGCTTGCACAGCTTCTTAGCTGTAAATTTTCCCCCTCAAAACATTATCCCCGCTATTTTAGATCGACATCGTAAAATCTGACCTCTTTCTGCTTTGGATCTTGAGGATAAACGTCCGGAGGGCCGAGTCTGGGCCGCTTCAATGGCCGGTGTTCGTAACTTAGGATCCCGAAAGCAGCCATCATTAAGCGGCATCACAGCCAGGGCTTTCATCCTCACCAGCAGCTGAAGCGAGCTACAACAACGAGCACACACTTCCGGTCAGGGTCCAACCACTTCTTCAAACTTCAAAATAAAAGTACCATGATAAAAATTTTACAAATTAATACAATTTTTAGACCAAAACACATTATTATGGGCATATCACCACCTGAATTTACACGAGAAACAGACAAGTGTTTATATAGGATTACCAGGAATGCAGCCATGAAAGAAATAACAAAGAACTGGCTAAAATCGAGGCCACCGTCATTTAATACCTGGAAGTCAACTGTAAACAATATTTTAGAAATGGAAGGAATAATTGATCAAATCAGAAATCAAGAATCTGAATATTTGAAACGTTGGAATAGCTGGTTTGAATCAGTGGAAATAAAAGATGCTGGAGAATTTAGCCCAGAAAAGACTTAAATATTATCAACATGCCAACCTTTGCCCCTGTCTATTTTTTCCTTATCATTTTCATAAGGTGGCAATAAAAAGAGTTTTAGTCTGATTATCTTTCATTAGGGTTTTTTTCTGTCTTACTTCTATATACGCGATTTATTTCTTTTTTTCCTCTTTTCTTCTCTTTTGTCACTTCATTATAAAAATTCAAAAATGTAGCAGTTAGCCTATAGGCTATAATATGATTAATACAAAATGTTCAGTTGTATATCTGTAATTGAATTTTGAGTTTTTGCCACAAAACAGGTAATATACAATAAATTACCACATGCTAGAATGTTGATGAAAGTAATTTTCCTTTGACATGACATTACATTTGAATAGAGGGAACATGTTGGGCTCAAATAAGGGTCAACAAAGTTTTGTGAAATGTTTTTAGAAATATTTAAAAGCCTTTGGTCGTGCGTCAACCTCTATGCAAAGAAACGGCATGATAATTTTAAGGTTATAAATAGAAAATGAACTGATTATGTTTACGTGTAATTTTGCATAAATTATATGAATGCTGCTGTTACTCAAGGACTGCCTTCATGACCATGTGAACACTGATTCAAAGTTAAAACATTTTTGGCTGGCCCTGCCTGCTTTCAGTTTTACAAGCAGGGCAAAATTTGGTATTTACGTTTTGTGTGTGTCTTTGATAATGTGTAACTTTTCTGCACATTCACAGTTTGAATGTCTCACACTTAACTTTCACATCATTGTACAAGCTCAGAATCTTTGCTCTCAAGTCCAGAATCAAGTCCAAAGTCCTAAACTTTGAATTTCAAACAAAAAAACAAGTGATGAGCATTCTTCTAATCTATTAAATTTACACAAGTAATGAATGCTTTTTAAATTTTTTATTTACTTAATGTGAAGACAAGACAACAACATAAACCACTTCTTCACGGTTTGTTCTTTAACCTGATTGGACAAAGAAAAAGTGTCGTCTTGCTGAGAATGAAAAGCATTAACATTAGCTGATTCAGGAAATGAAAGGAGATATATTGATTCACTGCACTTTTTAAATAACATACATTTAAATCTCAAGTACTTTTAAGTCAAAAGGCTCAAGTCCAAGTGAAGTATCGAGTCATTGAAGATGAAGTCCAAGTCAAGTGGAAAGTCTTTTATTAGATTGTCAATTCGAGTCTAAAGTCATCAAATTTGTGACTCGAGTCCAAGTCATGTGACTCGAGTCCTCACCTCTGGGGAACGATGTTGTGTAAAAGGTGCTTTGATGATGGATTGAATCTTCGCAGGCAGTTACAGAGAAACTTTGATTAACCAGAATCCAAGCTCCAGGGTGAACTGCTTGTGTGGAAGTTTCTGCAAATTTAACAGAAAATTTCTAACAGTAAAAAGTGTAAAGTGATGTAAATGATTCGGGTCTTAAGACAGAAGCCAGCAGTTTTTTTTCCCTGGAACAGAAGAGAGATCAGATATTTATAACTTGTGTGTTAAAGCTTGTTTGTTAAAACATCCAGCCGTCTCCTCACTGCACTGAGAGAACATGACTTTCTGATTCAGTCTCTAATCTAAGACGACAGGTAAACTGACAGGTGAATAAAACCAAGTGACAGGCAAATAATGTCATTATGTCATGTTGTTGCAGCATGAGGTCAGCGAGGTGAAGCCAGAACACGAAATACACACGTTCGCTGACAATCTGATATGTAATGCTTATCAGCTGAGGCTTTGAGTGCTGATTCTGAGTTGAGTTGTTTGTGGACACACTTGTTTTTCTCTCTCTCACACACACACTCACACACATATAGATTTCTGTACATACAGTGCACGGTATAAACAAACTTTTGTGTTGTGCTGACCTGCATGTAAATAACGGCATAAATTCCTGTGCAGCTTTAAGAATTCTAACCATTTTCCTTCTTTGTTTAGGAACCGATGTTTGCTAACAGCTGACCAGTTTCATCACAGTGCACATAATCAGACGATTGCGGTCCTTGACACACAAAAGAACAACTTTTCACGTATGCAGAGGTACGTGTCAAGAAAGCAGACTTTGATGTGAAAATTCAGTGAATTTCTCCTAAAACAAGCACAATACTTTAGACAATTTGCCCGAATCATAATATATAAAAGATTTTTTAATTGAAAACACACTTAATGACAAAAATCAAACATTTACAAAGTTGCAACATTAGAATCTCACATGCACAAAGGCAATCTGTAAAATTTAACAAAGCAATAAAAATATATTGCACTCTTGATGATTGTACAGCACCTACATGATCACAAGGCAGAAGTTTACAATCGCCAGCAGCATTCACAGACGCGTGCTGATGTTGAATTGTTTTCAGCGTTGTTGCACATTCCATGCGGTACCAGGGTTCACAACTGTATAGCACACTTTGTTTAAACACATTACCATCAGAGTAGAAAGTGCAGATTTTAAACTCCAGCATTTGGATTTAGAGGAAACACTAGCTCCTCTCAAAACACAGAACATGCATGCAGTTGAAAAAAGCATGCTTACATGGCTGACTCCTTTATATGACCTGAAAATGTTTACAGCTCTAGGCACATATCGTCTCTGCAATAATTTCTGACATTACTGTATTATAACCATGAAACAGATGCATTAACATAAAAAACACAAACATTATAGTATGTTTTAGTCAATACCTACATGGAATGGTTAATAAGTGATGCATTTTTAGCTTTATTGTATTAAATAATCAATACCAACATATTCTAAACAGAAAATTCCTGCGCTGTGAGGTCGTAGTTATGGAAATTAAAAATACTGTCACTGATTAGCTTGCCTCCAGGGGAAAAGGAAGCCCTGCATGTCCTTCCATGTGTCCACATGAAAAATAAAGTGCACATGACAGTCAGGAGGATGTGACGTCTGTCCTTGCATAGTGAGATTTAGATTTAGAAAAGTGGTCCCTTGGTCTTTGGTTTGGAAATGAACACACATTGTTATACATAGCAGCTGTCACAAGAGCTTCTGTATTTGTGAACACGCCACTCTCACACCATGGCAGGATTGAGTTAAATGTGTTTTCTGTGCAACATGTTGTGGTGTCACGGCACATCAGCCCCAGTGTCTTTTATCTGCTTTGGTTTTCTGCTGCTTCTATCATGGCTCTGAATCTTGAGTTTTCATCAGCCAGCAAGGCAGCAGGACTGTCAAACTCCAAAATCTATGAAAAATGGAAAGGACAGAACAGTGATCAATACCAGCATGTAAAATCAGAGGTCCTACTTGCTCATTCCACAAACTTCAGTAGAGGGAACAAAAATCAAGGCATATTATTTGCTTTAAGAACATGGCAACCTAAATTATTTCTCACCGGCAGCGTATGAATAGAATTTGAATATGTGAAAAATATAGTCCTCAGACAGCCTTGTTGGGCTTTAGAGAACGCCACGAGTTTCTGAAACCAATGCTAAGTGATTACTAAGAAGTACAGCAATTAAAGATTACATCAAAGATTGAAGGCTATCTTCCCCCCAAAGATCTGGAGAGAGTAATCCATGCTTCTATAACTACACAGCTGGATTACTTCAGTTCTTTATATTTTGGTATCGATCAGTCTTTGTTGCATCGTCTACAGCCCGTGCAGAATGCGGCAGCTCGTCTCCTCTCTGGTAAACGTAAGTGTGACCACGTCACTCCAGTATTGGTCTCGCTCCACTGGCTACCAGTGTGGTTTAGGATCGATTTTAAAATCTTGTTGTTTGTTTTTAAAGCCCTCAATGGGCTGGTACCTCAGTATCTTACAGCACTTCCATACTCCTGCCAGGGCGCTTAGGTGGGCTAACAGCTGTTGCTGGAAGTTCCTAAGACAAGACTGAAGACCAGAGGCGACCGAGCCTTTGGGGCGGCTGCCCTGAGGTTTTGGAATAGCCGGACCCGGTACATTGGATCTGCCCAGACCCTGGAGATCTTGAAGTTCATTTTGAAGACACACCTTTTCTCGTTGGCTTTTAATTCAGGTTGAGCTGGACTCCCATATTTGTGTTGTACATAGTGAATGGTGCAATGTAGTATTATTATTGTTGTTGTTGTTTACTGTGGTATGCTATTATGTACTGTATTGGTTTATGTCTGTTCTTTTATTTATGAGGGTTTTACAGAACTTTGGTCAACCTCGTTTGTTTTATACGTGCTTTATGAATAAAGGTTGAGTTGAATTAATTAAATCCTCTTAAGAAATTAGATAGGGCATTTGGACCAATCTAATAGTAATAAAATAATTCAACTTCACTTTAATGAGGGCTGATTGATAAGTTCTTGTCTAAAGGTAGAAGGAAATGAGCTGTACAGCTGTCCTTACGTGCACCCGCAGCTCGGCTCTTTGAATGATTACGCAGAAAGTTTGAAGTTAATCACTTTTCTGATATTTCAGGTGACTGAAAACTGCAAGTCTCTGTCTGAGAAAATGGAAAATATCGGCCTTCATGCAGTCATCCACCACCTCAGTCTCACAGGGTCACCCGGGGGGGCCATCATGGACATGCAGGCAATACAGAGAGGAAGGTGGGACGCTGAAGTCAAGCATGGCAGAGGAAGACTGCACAAATGTAAATATGTCCATTTACTGAGTCAGTGCTGACTCACAATCTTCAATTACTTGAAACAAACATACCACAAATGGCATTGATTGCTGTTAATTAAGAAACTTTATTCTTGTAATTCTAGTCTAGCATCAGAACAACTGTATCTAACAAAATTCCCCTGCAGAGTTACAGGAGAACTGAGGGTTTTTTGTTTTTTTTTTTTTACACAATAAGCCTTATGATAAGGATAATCACGATCATATATGATGTCCTACAGCATTATTACGATGTGCAGTCCTGAGAGCTGGGGCTCATTGCTGACCTCACCGCTAGCTGTGTGAGCACTAAGGCAGTCCATCAAAAAACACAATTAACACTTGTTTTAAAAGATGTGAAAGTCACCGAATGTTTAGCAGTTTCCTCTCATGTTCAGACATTAAAACACAGAGTTAAGCAACAGCTTATAACCTGGAAATGGCTCTTTCAGCTGCTTCAGAAAACAAACAAACAGCTGTTGCCGGGTTATATATCCAAGTTTGAGAGGACATGAGAGGACACCACAAAACATTCGGCGAGTTTCACGTCTTTTAAAACGAGCGTTTCTTGTATTTTCAATGGACTGTCTGCGTACATGTGCTTCTCTGGTTTTTTTAGCTAGCGGCGACTTCAGCAAGGAGCTCCAGCTCTCAGGACTGTGCTGTTTGTTTTAACAATGCTGTAG
>JAPZDX010000025.1:18238984-18250638 GCA_029783625.1 Naso annulatus
CCCATTGACTACCAGTGTTTGAGCTAAGCTAATTAGCGGTGGGCGAGCTCTGCCCGTCTCTTCCTTGTTACTGCACCTAGAGACGTACTCCAGTCGGCATTAGATTCCCATTCAAGTTCTACTGTTAAGAATTGCTTTACAGTGTTAAAATAGACTTAAAAAACGTGGTGAAATGCAAAATAATCTAATGTTAAACATGCAATAACAAATGTGATTAATCACGATTAAAAAAATTAATCATTTGACAGCCCTAGTAAATGAATATATATACTTACATGCATATGTTTTTATTAGATTTTATGTTTGTGTATTAGAAAGCAGTTGTGAAGAGATGACAAGGAAAGAGAAGGACAGATGTGACAAACCTCTGGACAAATAATTTTAATAGCACTGATGGTTAGCAAAAGGCATATGACAAGCATGTTTTCAGTGAAGACAGACACATCGAAAATAGAAATACACAGTGAGCATCGTGATGACAGGTTCTCATGTTCAAGTACCTCAGCTGCAGTCAGATCATAGCCCAAGGCCATATGTAGGGTGAAAGTGCACACGCTTGCTATCACCACGACGATAGGCGCCACACCGACTGTAAGACTCTGGACGACTCCGGCTCTCTCCAGTATGCCCCTCTCCTCTGACCGCACCTCTGTAAGAAGACAGAAGAGACGGATGATACATAGAGGAAGAGAGAGAGAAAATGAAGTAAAGGTTGAGTGACTCCCAAAGGGTTCTCCAGTGAACATTCAATCAACATCACCACAAGAGTCCAAACCCAACACACAGTGAGCAGACAGAAATAGATAAAAGAGGGAGGACAAGGCCCCACATCTATACATGGTATGAAAGGGCCTTCAAAACCAGCTGAACCTTGATAACTGTCCAAGTGTAATGCCCAAATCCTGCACCCTCCTCCCTCATGTTTGTATCTCCCAAATGCACCCACAAGCCACTCTGCTGCTTTGTTCATCCAGCTCATCGGGTGCAAAGACTGGAACAAAAAGCTTGTGCATCTTTAATTCAGCCGCGGCGGCACTGTGTGTGAAAGAAAAGAACCCCCACCTCTTGGTGCACGTCACTCTCCATGGGATTCACTTTGGATGTTATGTGTGTTTCTGGAGTGAAAAGCAGAGGTAACACACTAGAAACACAGTGATCCATTTAACAACAATATCAAATGAAGAGGATGACACTGCAACTCCTCACACTCATTTGCCATTAAACTGAATGCAAATTAATTATGATTAGAATACGTAATCAAAGGATAGCAGTGAAAACAAGCTCCACCTGGCTCATTTGGAGCGTGATTAAAAGGGGAAAATGATCCTTATCCACATCCTACAGGAAGGACCTCGAGAGGAAAAGCCATTGCTAATTCACAGATAAGTAGAGCAGCCCTGACAGTCATTCAAGGCATCAAAAGGTCCTTAACACCACACAACTTAACCTTGGAACCAAGGAATTCAAACCAGCCTTGATTATAGAGAACAGCGCAGGGAATGATTTGAACAGAGCAAGCTAATGAAAATGGATTTCGGGTCAGGGTTATCTAGCCAGTTCACTTGGAGGATAAGTCTAATTTCAGGTGATAAACTGACCAATTAGTTACTAATTTGCAACAGTGACAGATATTCAAATGAGGTGACCCTTTTTTCTGAGCGAGATGGGAATGAAAAGCATAAATAAGAAGTTCATGGCGTGAAGTTTGCAGGTGTCGGAAACCACCTGGTGCTGACCACCAACGTGAAATGAGCAATGCGTTGTGATATCGCTGAGTCATTTAGGGCAATGACAGCCACTCACTGTGAACATTTTGTGCAAAGGCATCCTCCCAACAGTACATCTTGATGAACTTTATGCAGCCTAAGATCTCGTTCATCAGTCTCACGCGCTGGTCAGTCACCACCACACACTTCTTGCGGAAATACGCCGTCAGTCTCGATGCAAGCATCTGCCCCGATGGGAAGGGAGGAAGTGATGACAAGAGAAATAAGTGGCAGGGGAGGAAATGAAAGCAGACACAATCACATTAGCTTTGCTGCAGGGCTGTCCGGGGGACCCGAGTGATAAATGCCTTTCACATCAATACAAGCGTCTCCGGCTGTCAGGCTCTGACTTAGACTGAGTGTAATTTGAAAATAAAAGCTACAAAGTTGACAGGAGATTGATAGCCGAGGAGTTATGATGCTTTTAAAAAGTGCTGCTTGCAGTCGTCAGCAGCCTGAATTTATTTACAGGTTCTACAGTGATGAGCACTCAAGTCTTTATTAACCAAATTTTGGAAATCATAGCCTCGAAAATAATGAGTCAACAATAAAGAAACGACTCTGTTCATTTATTCCTGGTGACACTCTCAGAGACTGTTGTAATAAAATTGTGTTCACGGCTCTAATGAGTGGGATCATTACTTGTTACACATTTTCTAATGGTTTGTAATGATATTTAACTCTGTTAAAGGCAGCAGTTTACACCATATTCAAAGACAGGCAGTTGTCTGTCTTTTTTGTGTGCCTGCAATAAATGTTTCCATGTTTTGTCTTTGTAACAGCACCGCATCAAAGCTTTTTCACCTTCTGTCTCACTGCTGCAGATGCTCTTGTGGAAGTCGTACCATGGTCGGGTAGAAGAGGATGAAAACTGCTGATCCCAGCAGCGCAGTGGGGCCCAAGAAGTAAGCAGTGTATGACAGACCCAGCATTCCAACAAGGGGCCCCCCAGCCAGCAGGCAGCCCACTGACACCGCTTCATACAGCCGCTGGCCATCACTGGAGCAGATGTTGATCAGCTGGGCAGAGAGACAGTGATTTACATTACAATTACACTTAAATGCACAATAAAATACTTGTTACTTAGCTCACCACTAAGATTATAAGAGCAATTTTACAAATGCAATCATCCTTATTCCAAGGTTCTCTTGTTGGACAATGATTCCTCCTAAGCTGTGTAATGACTAATCTGAAAGAGCCTCCCCTCCCTCAGGCTATGGGATTTGTCGAGATCTGAGCGGGAATGGGGTAAGAGCAGAAACGAAATCCATCTCAATCATCTGCATGCGGCGCCCCACGGCGGGGGATGATTTAGCTAATTTGGAGATGAGTCCCCTGCGGGGTTTTACAACCTACCTCACCCGGGCCGATGTCTTTCATGCTGCGTAGGCGCAGGATCTTGTTGAAGGCAAAAGTAAGAGCTGCCCCACGGAGGCGTGCTGCAGTGCGGTAGTTGACAGCCCACATGAGTGCCAGGGACCAGGAGCGCATCAACTCCATGAGGAAGATCCCGGCTACCAGAGACAGGCCATACGGCACGGAGGTCTCTGAGCTCTGGGAGTACTCCAGCAGAGCGCGAACCAGGAGAGCCTGGGAATGAACAGATGGAAGTGAAGACAGTGAAAAAGATGATAAAAGATACAGAGAGAGAAATAGTACCAGAAAGAGCAGAACTTGTGGACAAAAAGCAGGAACATGAAGGAGACAAAGTGGGACAGAGGAAGGAGGACAAAAGGAGAACGAGGAGTTAAAAAGAGAAAGTCAGATTACAGAAAGGCCAGTGATAAGAGATCAGCAGAGCGAGGATCACATGAAGAGGAAAAAATGAGATGAAAAGAAGATAAAAGAGAATTTTGAGACCAAAACATTACAAACCAAATGAGTGAAGCATGAACAAGTGGAAGGAATGTTTACACAGCCATCGATTTAAAGGCGTGACGGGGATGACATGAAAGGACCACAATGTGTCAGTGATAGTGCACAGATATAATACAACGCAGCTTTGTTTACGTGTCCTGAGTAAATCAGTCAGGAATGTGAGACAAGTCCTTGCGTAAGAACTAAATCCAGTTAATGCTATTAGTGAGCACACAGTGTGTAAACACCACATCACATCCAAAAAAACAGCTCGGAGCACGAGGAACAACGGGAGCGACTCAGTGAGATCAGAAACGGTGAATTTGAATCAGAATCACCCTTTAGTTTAAGGTGATTATCTAAAATTTCAGATAAGGAATGTTTTTGGAGGGAAATCAAAACCAAAATCGCTGAATATAAAAAAAAAGCATCTTACTGGATCACAGCGTGACTTGGTACAAACCAGCTAATCTGTGGTATTAATGTGGGTCTCACTATCCAAGGCTTTGTAATCTCCCCGTATGGGTTCATTTCAATTTCCAGACCAGCATGAAACGGGATAAAGTGATTCTCAGGAAATACACACGCACTCGGGACTCAGAGCCAGCGACCACGCTGAAAGGCATATTAGCCAAATCAGCGGAATATAAAAGGCAGAGGAGGATTTGGACGATACTCACGGGCCCAACGAAGCCTGCCACCATTGTGAGGAGGAGGGAGAAGATGGCCACCAGCATGCGGGTTTGGCAGAACCTCCAGAAGACTCTGGTCAGGGAAGCCCCCTCTCGGCCTCGTCTCTTCAGCTCATCGTGCCACAAAGTTTCCAGCCTGGAAGCAGCGAGCAGCAGCATTCCTCCGTTAGTGAACGTAATTTACCCAATGATGAGTTCCAGACTAGTTTTCCACACTATGACCACTTCCTCACATGAATCTATGCAGAAGCAGCATTAACTTAATGTCCATCTCCCTTCAAATCATAACTTTATATGTACAAAAGTTCACATTCATGAAGGGCAAAATAATCAGAAATCAAAGAAGACTTTATGTTTGTTATTCTTCCCCAAGTTTCCCATAAAACTAAAGAGCTTTCAATTTATCAGACTTCCCCAAAGCACAATTTGGGATCCAAACAGTCTGGCGGCAAATCAGAGCGGTTTAAAAATTGTACTAGAATTCTGAGAAAATATGTCAACCACGGTGAAGCTCAACAAGCTCGAACAAATGAGAGTTAGTTCTGTTGAAAAAACATTTTGTTATACCTGTCCAGAAACAACATCAGGAGACTTTGTTGGACTAATGGAGCCAATCGCCTTCACAGTTTCTGAAGTTTGCAGGTTATCAAAACTCAATGGGAGGAGATCCATAAACATATAAATAATATGTTTGGTACAGACATTCCTTTCAAATGTGAAACTATGTATTTGGGTGATATATTGTTTGAAAACTGGAACAATAAAGACAGACAATTATCTGGTATACGAGGGAAGCACAATATTATTGGCATAATATCGATATCAGCAGATATCAACATTTTTGCTGATCTGTACGGCTGATACATTGGGAACCCTGCAAACCCATTGGTTAATTAGAAGAATTAATTTTAATTAAGAAGTATAAGCTCCATTAAAAAGGGGCACATTTTTATTTTATGCACTGCAGAGCTCGCTGTCTGTCACCAGGCTGTTGCTGTTTGTAACACTCAAAAAGGCATGAAGCTTGTTTTCACTGTTAAAAATACATTTTGCACATTATGTACATGAAATTACTTTTAGTTTTTTTTATTACCAAATGTCCATATTTGAAAAAGGATACATCTATTATTTAAAATCAAACGTTATTTGTCTCGTTGTATGTTTGTTTTATGTCTGTCCAAAAAAAAAAAAACAGACTGACAAAATAAGAGTAACAAGTCAATTCTGGTACAGGCAAGACATGCGTTCTTTACAATGAAAAAAAATTGTGTTTATATTCGGTATTGACTAAAATTAGTTTGGAAATATTGGCAAAAATCCAACATTGTGCTATCTTATGGTACACTGTTAGCAGCAAGTAAAAAAAAAAAAAAAACATCACAAGAAAATGGTTCAAAGAAGATTCACCCACCACTGAGGAAAGGACTGATATTGTTCACAAATCTACATTATGGAAAAGTCGTCATGCAAAAAGAAAAGTTCTATCAGATTTGGACTGAATAGACTGAGTATGTAAAACCAATAAGATCAGATTTAATTTGAATCTATCTGTAATCGTGACAACCTGCCCTCGCATCCTGTGTTTTCTCTTCTTTCTTTTCATGTGACTGCATGATCATAAGGAGGAAGCTCCCCGGTTTTATTGTTCATGTATTATAACAAACGAATGATTTAAAAAATGAAAAATCTTGGAAAAAAAAGGACAAAGACACTCAGACTTTCTGTAGCCACCATTCCTAATTCCCAGCAGAAAGGGGATCAAACGATGGACAAACAACTTAAAGTGGATCATGGAAAGTCTGTGATGTTGGAAAGGTTACATGCGCTGAAAATGTTAGTAACCGGCTTATTCGAATAAAAAGAAATTTAAAAAAAAAAAATCACACTGGAAAAAAAAAGGCAGCGGGTCAGGTGATAACGTAAAGGTGACCTACAATATACAATCATGAATGGTGCATCACATAATTAGACCGAGATAGGCACTGCTAAACATGCTAAATATGTGCTAATGTACTTTTATTGCTGTATAACGTCCCTTGAAGAGGGTAAAATATCTTGTTGGCTAAATGCATCAATGCTAATGACTCTATAACGCAGCGGCAGAGCAGCTGTGGAAAGTAATTTACACCCTAATGACTTTATTAAAAACGTATCAGAGACAGACAGAACATTATAGCAACCAGACTCTAAGACAGACTGATAATTACTACTCGGAGTCAAATGCTGTTGTGAATCTATGAAATTGCAATTAATTGCAGGCCAATAACTGCACAGAGCACAGCTTGAGTCGCTGCAAATGAGACTTGTGTATGAGTAATACATGTTGTGTTGCTAAATCTCATCACAGGATCAAGAAAGGAGCGCAGAGAGAGTTTCACACCAACATGTACCAACATTAATGGTAAATAAAAGCACACTGCACATCCAAAGTCGTGAGTGTTTAAAGCTGTAATCCTCATAATCCACATCACAGCAGCAGCTCTTGAAGTGTTTGCTCGGTCATGCACATATATGGAAACGCGAGCAGCAGGATAACAGTGTAGAATTCAGAGGAGGGCAGATTTGCTTTTAAACATGGTTGACATGTTCCTAACAGCCATTGTCTCCGTTTGCCAGATGGCAAGAGAAGCTGATGTTTTGGGAGAGTGTTGGCCGGGACATCGCACCTCACTGAGCACCAACAAGTGTCAACTCTCCCAGGGTGCTTTTCCCATTCCCCCCACCATCATCTCGGCTTTGCGTCTGGGTTGCATAACTGTTCTTGCTATGTAAACACCAAATAAAGACCTGCCGTCTCCAGGACTCTGCGTTCGCGCACACCACTGCCAGCTCTTGCCAAGTGTGATAGCTTTGTGCTCCTTTGCTCATTCTTAACACAGACAGAGCAGCAGCAGTGAACCCACAGGCCCGGAGCCAAAGTCTTTAAAGGAACAGGTCATTTACAACTCACACTGCTGTCACCAGATACACGGGCAAACTTCCTCAAACAGGCACCCTCCTCTATTTTGCCAAGTCATGGCTTGTCAGCTCTAAGTATTGGAAAAAAACACGACTGGTTTTCCTTTAATTGACTGGTCCAACTAAATCCTCCTTAACCTTAATGAAACTTGTTTGTTCATTCACAGAAGAAGTGCATTTGTCAAGCCATAGTTTGGCTGGCAATGGCGCCCAGTCCAGCTCCAGTCAATGACGACTCATGAATGTCAAAGGGAGACACGGTGAGGAGTTAATGACATAACTGTCCAAGTCAGCCACTAACTCTCACTGTAATCTCTAATCCCTGCTATTCTTAGCAGCCTCCCATCTCTGCATGTGTCCTGTGTTTGTAAAGAAAGCCTGGATGTTCATCAGTGAAGTCTCACTGTATGGTTTTATCTCAGACTGCACAAACATATGGAATACAGATGTTCACATGGCAGGAAATGCCACGTGTGAGGCTACGCCTATACTATGTTTCCCTTTTTAAACAGTTTTAAAACTAGAACCATTTCATGTACCAATGTTCAGAAATAAACTCCAGCCATACTGAAGGAATGTTAAACACAGATTATATGACCTTTAACATACTCTGTGGGCATACACATGCTGGTACAAACAGGAAGCAGAGTGTTGGTTGCTTATATGAAAAAACAGACTCCAGGGTACAACAGTAAAGGCGGAGAGTGAGACGAGGTGAAACTGTTCCTGAAGTATCACATGACTGTAAAGCATCGCGGTGACAGAACACATGGACGGGGAGTCACACGGTGAAGGAGAATACTGAGAATGCAACTTTAGACTTGCACCTGCTTCCCTTTCACAGTCCACAGCTTGCTAAGCGAGGTTTGTCACAGCATGCATCGTGCACACATGGGGCAAGCAAAGCAAAGAAGATCTCTCAATATTTGTTTGAGAAAGAAAAACAATCGTAGTGTGACGTCGATCAGGTCGCCTGAAAACGCCCTGATACGACCTCCAGTGAGAGCTGGAAAAAGTAAACATTTCACATTTCATAATGTGTGTCAACATTACAAAACACGGGATTCTTATATCACCACTTTATCTTTAATTTAATATTTACTGAATAACATGCAGGTACACGAAATTTTCCACTGGCACAGCAACTTATCTCCACCGACAGGGAATTAACCACCAGGAAAGGAGCCAAAAAAGGTTCACTAATGTTAATCAGTTATTTGCAAATTAAAGAAGAAGTGTGTGGGAATTAGTGGCATCTGAACCTAAATGTATGGAAAAACTACAGTAGTGCTAAAAATGCAAAGAATAATGTTTGTTTTTTCATTTTGGCTAGTTGCAGATGCATGGCAGCACAGCATGGCAGCTCTATCAAACAGGACATTCTGTTGCCGTAGAGGGAAAACTCACTGTAAGCTAACGAAGGTTTCAGGTGATTACATACTGATGAAAACATTTCTGCCAACAGATGCTCCTAAATCCTAAACGCTGAACTGTTAAAGGGATAGTTCACAGTAAAATTCTGTTGCTCTCCCTTAGATGTCTTGAATTGAAAAATATTTTTCCGCCTTCAAGCGTTCCTCTACAGTAAACAGGTGATTTCAAAAATAAGAGCCACTCACTTTTGCTGACAGTCTGTAGAGGTTCGCTCGTGAAAGCATCAAAACCACCTAAAAATGTCCTCACAGAACACACTAATTTCAGCTGAAGAGCTCCTAAATCCAACACATCTGATCCAATGTTTTGAGACGTGTGTTACGGTTACTCTAAACGTCTGAACTCCGGCTTGAATAAATATGGTTCCTGTTCTCTCTGCACCAGAAATTTTTGTTGCTTATCCTTGTGTTCTTTTCTTAAAAAATATTACAAAGTTTTCCCAAACTCATTAGTGAACAAAAATATCTGCTGCAGAGAGAGCTTCTGCAGTTTTTGGCGGAGCCATATTTATTCAAGCCAGAGTTGACCGACATTTAGAATACCTATATCACGCGACACAAAACATTTATTTGAACGTGTTGGATTTAGAAGCTTTCTAACCAAAATCAAAGTGTTTGGAAAGTACAGAGCCTACGCCACGATGGAGAAGACTTGGATTAAACCACACGAAGCTGTGGAGAGTTTCGGAAGGACGTTTTTAGATGGTTTGGATTTTTTCATGAGGGGACCTCTACAGACTGTCAGCGAAAGGGAACACATATTTTTGAAATCACCTGTTCACCTTGGAGAAACACTGGAAGGAAAAATAATATTCTTCATGTCAAGACAGGGAGGAGTGAGTAACTGACATATAAAATGGAATTTTGCAGTGAAGTATCACCTTAAGGTAAGGGAACTAAAACAGGTCCTACAACAACAGCTCATGTTGGAACCTGTTTTGTAAGTAAACAGTACCCGGTGACGTTTTATGAAGTTACACAGGAACTAATTCAAAGGTTGTGAAGGATTCGAGTGACTGTCAAAGCTCCGGCAGACTCTTTGATCCTGACAGCAGCTGCTTATGACTGGTTAACTCAAACTACCAGCTCTGTGGAGTTGTTCCTGCTTCAATGAGTGATGGTCAGTTTCACACACCGCACAGCCTGAGCGGTCCTCTGCTGTATTTTTAAATATGCTGGGAAAGAGGGTTGGGGCAGAGTTTGAGGGCGGGTGACAGAGTGCCACTAATGTCGGATAATCTCACCTTCAGATAAATCCTTTTCACATCACATCTCACTCCTACACACTGTGTTTCAGCATCTAATCGAGTTTTCTGAGCACAGCAGGTCACTTTCATGTGACAAACCCGAGTGCCACATTTACCTCACCTTTGGCAGTTGATCTCAGAGGCTTCGTGGCACGACAGTCCCCACACGTCATCGAGAGACAAGCTGGACGTCCTGTAAGCCTTCAGTGCCAGTGGGGAGAGCCAGTGCAGAGTCATAAATGAGAAGAGGCCAGCGTTATCGACTGGGTGCTGGTGTCTGGAGCAGAAAGAAGATGTGAAAATGGGTGAGAAGTCTGAAAATGCAGGCATACACAGAGGTGCTGTGTTGTGTGTGTGTGTGTGTGTGTGCGTGTGCGTGCGTGTGTGTGTGTGCGTGTGTGTGTGACAGAAGCGGTGCCTTTGCTCGCCAGAGTCGATGAGAGGTGATTCATGCCTGCAGTGTTTAAACAGTAATTTGCACGCTCTTCACAGAAATCTGAGAGAGCGGCGAATAAGGAAAAAAAGGTTCTGGGGCAGTTTATCAGTCGGCATATGTTGAGACACGGTGCTGTCTGCTAGCGGGGGATAAGCCCCACCCCTTATCACGGCCTCCTGCTGCGGCCCAACAGGCGGCTCATCAGGCAGCAAAACACAAAAACAACTAAGAATCTTTGAGTCTGCGTCTTTGAACTGACGTCTGTCTGTCTATCCTTCCTGTTTGTCCCTTTTGTCTTTTCATCTGTCTGTCTGTCCTTCCCGTCTGTCCATCTGTCTGTCCATCTTTCCTGTCTGTTCATCTGTTCGTCCTTCCGTCCTTCTGTCTGTATGACTGTCTGTGTTTCTGTCTGTCCATCTGTCTGTCTGTCCTTCCAGTCTGTCCTTCCGTCCTTACACCTGTATTTCCTGTCTGTCCTTCTGTATTTTTGTCCTTCTGTCTGCCCTTCCGTCCTTCTGTCTGTGTTTCTGTCTGTCCATCTGTCTGTCTGTCAATGCGCCTGCCTAAAAATGTATGTCTGTATGTCCACCTTCATCTTTCTCGCTGTCAGACACTCACAACATGAACTTCAAAACAATTCTGTTTACTTGTGAGTTATCCTGAAGGGCTTTAGAAGCTGCAGGCTTTGCCGGTAGCGCCCTCGTCTCTTTGGCCCCCTCTCCACTGATGCCTCCTCTTCCTCAAGCTCTGGTAGAGGTTGCGGGGAGGACAGCGGCAGGCCCTCCACCCGCCCTGCCGCTTCCAGGGCATCAGGAAACATGGCAGACCCTCTGAGGAGAGAGCAAGGAAACGAAATCAATCCTAAGTACAATTCAGATCCCGAGGGGCTCAAAGTAATGTTTTCCAATAGCTTGTTTTTGCTTTTTTTTTTTTTTTTTGATATTTTTAAGAGCTTTTGTGCCTTTATTAGGACAGGACAGCTGAAGAGTGGACAGGAAACAGGGGAGAGAGAGGGGGAATCACATGCAGCAAAGGGCCACAGGTGTAATCGAACCCGGGTCCGCTGCGGCGATGACACTGCCTCTGTATATGGGGCGCCTGCTCTACCATTTTTGCTTTTTTTTAAATCAATAGTCCAAACACAAAATGGTCTTCCTTTTATTACTAAACGTAACACTAGCAGTTACATTTAAGTACCTTATTTAAATAATTGTGATTAACTATTTAATTGTCTTCTTCTATTCATTTTATGCCACACAGCTGCC
>JAPZDX010000025.1:18304411-18316223 GCA_029783625.1 Naso annulatus
ATATGTATGTATGTATGTATGTATGTGTATACACACACACACACGATGAAACTGAGGTGCATTGGACTATGGAGCTTCAGTTTCTGTCCACTTGCAGCACTGCCTAACACACAGTAAACAACACAAGCTGGGAGCTTCACTTTGTGTTTGGGGATGTTTAAACTCTATTTAACATGCATGTGGTGGGACATGTGAGGACACAGGACAGCAGGCGCTGGTGTCAACCAGCAGCTGCACAGCCGAAGAAGTTCAGTGTGGGTAGAAGCAGATTTATTTGTCTTTTGGCCTGAAGTCAACTGAAATGAGCTGAGCATGCATTTACTGAACATGTTAGGATTCATGTAATGAAAGTGTTAGGGCTACTTACTGCAGCAACCTGAGTAATATTCCAGTGCACTTACTGGTTTTCTCATTCTGTTTAAAATTTGCATCATCAGACAGGATATAAATGACACTTACCTTTGAGCCACTCTCCGAAAAACAAACTAGCACGAAACATGATGACTTCTATGAAGCTTTTCACTCAGTAATCTTTGCATCCACAGTGTGTGCTACTGACTGACTCCAGCGGGCACGGCTCTATTACATCCTCCAGGGAGCTTTTCACTGTTGATGGGTCATTTTTCTTGATTTTTGTGCTTCAGCAGTGACTAAGAAAACTACCTGGTTAAAGTGTTTCTTTTTTGGAGTCTACACAGGATGTTTTATTTTGAAAATTGACCGGATTCTCTAAGCGTTTATGTGTCTGACTTCCTGCCTAGCTTGATCTGCTCTGTGCAGTCTGACATAGCTGCTGTCATAAATAGACTAGTTCAGTATTCTCTATGCATTTTCATTTTAGTGGAGAGCTGCTGCTGCTGCACATTTAGTGGAATAACAAGTATTGATTGGCTGGCAGCTGCGACGCAGTTGGAGCGAAACGCCGCCGTGCACCATGGACTCTGCAGGTTTGTGGTTTACCATACTGTGCACACACTCTCTGGGCATTGTGTGAGAGTTTATCAGAGGCTGGGAACAAAATTATACTTATTTGCAGCAGGAAGCACTTCAGGCACTTGTCCTCAATGTGAACGCTGAATCCGATCCACATCGTGTTTGTACTGTGTGTCTCGTCCTACGACAGGGAAACTTACACCGAACCAGAAACTTGGCCGAGCACGGCTGGACTCATGAATATGATGACTCACTTTATGAATACTCTCTTCCACTCACTGTGAGTGATCATGAACTTCTTTGGCCTTTATCCAAAAATTACCGTAAGCTGTTGTACACTTGTTTTAGTAAATACAGCATTAACTGTATCATACATCCAAGTTTGTAGTGTGAGTGTGACTAAGAGCGTAACACTCACATTGAGCCACGATGCCGGCCAGAGCAGTCTTGAACTTGTCTTTGGCCTCCTCCATCTCCTTCTCGTGCTGACTCTTCTCACTTGTCAGGCGTCGGATGTGGCCGTTGGAGGACTGGATCATGGAGTAGAAGTTGTTGGCGTTCCTGCGGTTGACTTCCCCTCGTTCCAACCAGGTCAAGAGCACACGCACTGCCTCAGGGAACTTGCTGTCGTCTGGATAAGACGTGTTGACACAAAGACAGAAAGATTAAGGTTCAGTAGAGAAAAGTGTAGATAAATTACTCCTGCACAGTCCCAGGGCACTACAAATGATGAAGGCAACAGCTGGCAGGCCAGGAAAGCTTTCAAAACCTTGTGACAGTGAACATTATAATCATCATCTATGTAAGACAGGCTGTAGATTGTGATCAAACAGCCTTGCTTTCTGGTGGAAGGCAAATATTTACACTACTCTAAAGACAAGTACAGATAACTTGCAATACACGTAAAAGCAAGAGGTTTTTATTTTGTTGAGTGAAGAGAGGGCAAAATAAATACAGTTTGTCTTAATGTGAGCAAGGTTAAACTAAAAAAGATTTGAATTCCCCCTTTTCAGTAAACTAAAGAGAAAAAGGACAAGGACTTCCTTTGATGAAAGAAAAAAGGGAAGCATGTATATGACAGACTGCGATACTCTGAAACAAGAGAATAACTTCACACACCACAATGAAACCTGCAGGAGCTGGAGAGAGAACTTAAAAAAGAGGATGGAAGCCGTTTAGAGGTGGTCTGAGTGAGAAGCTGAGCTTCTCGTCATCAAAAGGACAAAAAGGTTTTGAGCATAGGAATATAAGAGAGCTAAACCCCTCTATTCCCTCTGGGTTGAAGCTTTAGAAGAGTAAACCTAAATCTGCAGCAAATGGCTCAGATGTGTGTTTTCACCACAGCAGCCCAAAGTGATCAGAAACAAATCCACAGCTACAACGGCTCCATGTTCGAGCTCTTTACACCGGGCCAGGGAAGGCAGGGCTGAAAAAGACACTTGCAGACGGTGAAAAGGCAGAAAGTCACAGCCAATTTGTTATCGTGCAACTGTGACTGAGACCTGGAAGTGTCACTGCTCATTAACAGAACACGTTTATTCAGGCAAACACTCGACAGAAAGCCGAAAAGAGAGGAAAAGGAGACCGGGAAAGAGAAAATGCAAAGATGAGCAGAAAAGAATGGCTAGTGCAGAGCGGAGAGGAGAGGTGAATGGACAAGATAAGAGAGAGGAGCATGTGCTGAGGGGAGAGGAAACTGATACACTGTGTTGAACAGGTTTGTGTAACGTCTGCTGAAAACAAATTCCCTGAATTTGTTCGAACATCAGAGAAAGTGCTTTGTCAGTTTTTACAAGCTGCAGTTTAGGACAATTCCTGTAATGCCTTGGCTGGTGTTGGATGTTTCTGCAAGCACACAGATTTACCCAGTTCTTACCTCGTCTGTTTTTGCTTTGCATAAGAATGATCCAATTTAGTTTGTGTTTGCCCATGAACGATGTGACAATTAGGAAAATGTGTTCCATTTAAAATGCCCCATAAGAGTCAAGTTTTTACTTATTCACCAAGCTTGGTGGTTTGTGTTTCTGCTCTCCCATCATGTGCATATTTCTCTATTTACACTCTATATTTTGCCGTGACCACCAACCTTTGATCTTGTCTCCCAGCTGGCTGCACTCATGCTCAGAGTAGTGGACGATGGGAGGAGGGGAGGGTGGTCTGAGGCGATCCTCCTCCATCTTGCGCCGGTGCCTCTCCTCTCTGGCCAGCATGCGCTGGCGACACTCCCACTCATACAGGTCATCTCTGGCCTGGGCGAAGTCCACATGGAGACGTCCAGTGTCTTTTTTGTCCGTGCTGGAGCCTAAGCGGACACGATAACCTATGGAAGACAAAGGCCGAAGAATTTTAATGAATTAAAAAAATGAGAAGGTAGAAGGACGACAAAGTTAATATGATGAAAGAAGCAGGATGAATCCAAATGACTTTTCCTGTAGATCAACACAAGGTTGACAAAAATTTACAACCAAAAGCTGCTAAACTTGTGACACTGACATCAGCTCCAGTTGCACTTTTTATGTAGCACAAAACTAGCAGATGCCAGCATGCTAAACTAAAATGGTGAACGTAACATTTCTTTACCATACATATGTTAGCATTGTACTTGTGAGCATGTAGTCATAATGATGTTAGCATTAAGCTTTATTGTATAGAAAGTCTTACAGGTAAGATGGCTTTGGCCTCTTAGTTTAAATATCTGAAAGTAGAAACAACAACCAAAGGGGGAAGACAAAGAAAAGGGTGACATGTGACTAAAGGCTCTTCTTCGGTTTCAGACTGATGAAACCTGAGACGCCTTTGATTTTTGACAGCAACCAACGTCACACTTCAAACTCACATCTGACGGTCACTCTTTTATTTTATAATGCTCATTCCCCGGTGATTTTTCTCATAAAATATATGACAAGTCTTACATCTTCAAGCCAAAAATGAAAATACTGATTATTTTAATTGGGGACAGTGTGCATCTTTTTAATGCAAATGAAAAAACATGGCTGGAGGTGTGAATGTGAGTACACTAGTGAGAAAAAAAAAGGAGGTACACACATGAGCTACTCTCTATATGCTGCAGGGCAGTCATAAGTCATTTTCCATCGTCTTCCACAAAGTAAATTGAGACTGCTTGAAAGATAAACTACTGAGCAAGCTCTCTACTGAGGTGCAGGTGTATATCACCTCCCTCTTCTGCTCATCACAAGCTTCTGTGCTTGTTGGAAACCATCATTTCAGAGGATACTCTGTGGGGTTTTGTGGAGTAATGAAGGCCTGCACCGTTCTGTTAATACATAAGAGAGACTTATGGAGGCCAATTACTTCTCTAGTGGCACTGAAAGATCACAATATCCCTCATTACCTCACTGTTTCCCTCTCATGCTCACACTCTCCTCCTTACTCAATTTTCACTAATGGCTGGTTGCGGAGATGAAGTGAAATCATGACCATTTTGTGATTTAATTGGCTGAAATGACCAGAGAGTGTTTGGGTGCACATGTGTTTATGTGTGTGTGTGAGTGCACTCTAGTCTGAAACAGTAATGATGCCTAGTGCAATTCACTGTGAGGTCCAACGCACTCATGGGGGAGTGGAAGACGCCAAAGCAAACAGGAAAAACAAACGCACGCGAGTTTTTGGGTTTCTCCTTCAGTCGCTTTCTCTGCTTCAGGCTCCCGCGTAACACCACTTCAACATTTCATATAAGGAGATATCACTCAGTGTGCCGAGGCTGAGCGAGTGTGTGTCTTTGCTGGGCACTATGTTTGCAGAGTGTGTGTGTTTGTATGGGCTGGGGTGGGGGGGGTTTAATTAATGGGACAAAAGCTATGTCATCTGGTTAATAACAAGGCCTCAGGTCTTTCCTCTCACTCAAAGAATAAAGGCTGATTAAATCGCAGGATCACTCATTTGAACTAATTCTTACACACACACACACACACACACATTTCGAAATGCATGACAACATAATGCTGTCAATGCTACTGAATGGGCTGCCAGGTTAAAGGGATATTCCTGAGTTTTTGACATAGGTCCTCATTTTTGACCGACCAAGTCATACTCTTATTGATAGAGACCATTTTCAGCTCACTGCTTGTAGTACAGAATTGGGCCGTTCTCTGCGACTCGTATACTTCAGATATGAACACATAAAAAAAAATAACAAAAAGTTCACAAAGCACATGGGCTTACCTATTTCATAAGGATAATTGTTTAGACATGTCTTTTTACCGTCCCCAGGTCTTAAAATTACTTTTTCTGTCTCTCTTTTTCCCTACAGGGCGTGAGCTGTAGCTACTTCCATCTTTGCAGCAGGCACAGAAGAAAAAAAAACACAGAAACAAAACAAAGCTGCATGACACAGGCGCCACCTATTGGCTGTTCTGTAAGGCACTTATCAACTGCTGCAAAGTGGATAATAAGACAGACAAATAAAATGGGACTCAACCTGGGCTAGTTGTGTCTATTAATAAAGTGAAACAGTAAACTCAATAATTAATATTATACATGACTCTTTTAACATAGAGACCACAATGTCATATTAATCATCTGTTTGAGAGGAATACATAAAACCACTAAATCTGAGGTGGGTTACACTAGCACAAGCACAAGCACAAGCCAATGGACCAAGAGGCAAGCCAGCAGTGGCCACAACCAAACTCGGTTTAAACACTCCACAGTGCACCCAAAGCAAGTCGAATATGACAACAGTCTTTTGAGGCAAATTTGAGTGTTCATAGAATAATTCTAGAAGTTAAACTACGGCTGAATGTCTTTAATTTGTGGCTCAGGTTAGCACTAATTACAACAGGAAACTAGTAGCTGTAGCAACAGGAAGTAAAGCCTTTAACTGCTTCCTGTTGCTGTTAACACTAACCAGAGCCACAAATTTAAGAAATTCAGCCGTAGTTTGACCTCTAAAATTATTCTATCAACACTCAAATTTGCTTCAATTGTCTATCGTTATATAAAACTTGCTCTGGGTGCACTTGGGAGCATTTAATCTGCATTTGGTCGTGGCTACTGTTGGGTCCCTTGACTTGCCCTAGCATTAGCATTAGCGGGGAAACAACCATCCAAACTCTGTACTGCATGTAATGAGCTGAAAATGGTCTCTATCAGTGGAAGCAGGACTGAGTAGGTAGAAAAAAACCCTTTACATGTTTTTTTAAGTGAGAGAACACAGAGGTTTAAGATGTCTTGCTTCTAGATGCTGCTGTGAAAACCACGATAAAGATAAAAAACATCAGCTGATGTCACATGTTTAGTAGAGACGCTTTGACGGACTTGATGGTGATTTATCTGCTGTCTCAACAAATGTGAGTGTACCAACTTTCAACCCAACAGAGCTGCATGAGGGAAAAGCAGCGGTTTCTGGTCACATTTTTCCCCACTCTGGCATTCACAAAAGTGTTTTTTAATGATCTTACTGACCAAAAAAATGTAAAATCAATACCTAAAAAGATCATTTAGGTTTATGGTACAACTATCAGTTTTAATCATTTACTTTGTTTCTTAAAAATTGTAAATTTTGTGCAAATGTAGCACAGCAGCAGGCACTAAATAATGAAATGCCCATCTGCTTCAGCATCCGTTGCCATGGAAAAAAAAGACACAGACCAGATTCACAATGTTATGTCAGTGTAGCTGTAAATAAAACATGGTACCACTGATATGAAATGAATCCAAAAGTAATGGAGAATCCAAAGATGAATGTAGATTAGAAATTAGTTTGTCTAACAGTCAATTATCATTAGCAGCGCACATGTAGCAAATTAACACCAAGTGACTGGATTCGTCTTAACAAAATGCATCTTGGGTGTTTTTCGGTGCACAGGCAGAAATATTTTCTGATGCAGTTTTCTTTTGTCAACCAGGTGATGCTTCAGCTGTGACTTCTACCATTATGTAAAGGAATAAACTTCAGTACTCTCTGTGACCTGGCCTGACAATTATTGCAGCAGGGCCCAGATAAACACTGAAACATTACACCAGTTAGCACTCAGGCAGGTAAAGGCTCACCTGACAGGAAGAGAGCTTTATCCACAGTGAACTCTTCAGCAAATCTGATGTGGCAGAAGTTTTTCTTGCTCTTGCGTATGGCAGTGATGTCGCCACACTGTCCGAAGACCTCCATTATGAGCTGCTCGGTGGCGTTCTCCGGCAGACCGCCGACAAACACCGTCTTACACCCTGGAGGGCGCTCTCTCGTTGCTGGAGGAGGAAGGTCTGTTCAGAAGAAGTGGAATAAACGTGTTTGTCAATAGGGCAGAAAAGAAGCTGAATGATGAAACTGAACACACTGCAGTTACGCTGAGGTTGAACAAACAACTCGATAAATGATTCAGCTGTCCCAGACCGCTGAAACTTTGATGTTGACTATAAATTATGCTCTTTGAGATGCTGGAAACAAAATGTCCAATGGCAAGAACATACTGTTAATGATTAAATCGCTGCTTGAAATCATTTTGACAGATTGGAGAATTTCCTGTCTTTTGTTTTCACTCGAAAAGAAATATGTATGCTTCGATGCAGAGTCAATAAAAGAAAATCCACACTACTACTACAACAACAACAACAACAACAACAACAACAACAACAACAACAACAACAACAACAACAACAACAACAACAACAACAACAAGTGTCTGAGGAGAGACAGAACAGAGGCAGCCTCTCACTTGTAGCTCATATCCATATATATATTTATTCAAGTCCTCCCTCAAATGCCACATTTGAATAGCACTGATTCCAACAGGTTCAACAAATGACTAAAGCCTGGCTGTTTATGCTGTACACTCTGCCTACCAGAAGGATCAGGATATTAGACATGCACAGAAGTTAAAAATAAAGGCGAGACGAGATTATGATGGAACTGAAAGCTGCCGACACAAAAAACAGAAAGCGACTAAGCCTTATTAGGTACAATAAAAAAGATCTATCGAGGGAAGTCTGCTACGAGGGAAAAGTGGCACAGAAGATGAGTGCCGTGAAAAAGCATCAAATCTCCTCACCACGATGGAGGAAAACAAAGTAAATACATGATATCCACAGGGCACAAGTGACAAATACTGTAAACCTCATAAAGGACCTGAGGTCAAACTCCACTTACAGAGAAAAATATGGGCCAGATCACCCGGCTAGTTAAGGAAGAAAAAGAAAAATCAATCGAAAAGCTCAGTGCAGTTAGAATTCAATTGTCTTATTTTAAACATTGCACTTACAACCTAAAAATGATAAAGCTTTAATACTTGAATGTGATAACTTGGAGCAATGTGCTCAGATCGTTTTTGTTAGATATAATATCAAACCATTCCATGCATGAAAATGAAATCCTGTTTGGCCACAAAGTGATTGCAAATCCTCTCATGTGGAAGGTCCCCTGCATTGCACAAATCACTTATTCAAAACAGATGAGGGCTGACTGATCTAATCTCCAATAGATCAGGCTTCTCATCCATGATGAATGTGATTAGCCAGGTCTATGTGGAGCGAACCAGCTAATCAGTGCAACGCTGAGAACGCTGCATTTCCGGATTTGTCTGCTCAAGAGGTCTTGAAATCACAGTTACTGATGCTCCCACTGCTGCAGACATCAATACCAGGAGAAGAACTGGGGTTGAACTTGGCTGGAAATATGAGGAGCATCATGAGAGCCTGGCTCAGCGGCAACCAGTGATATCATGGGGTTTTACTTAAGAGTGATCAAATGGATTTCAAACTGCAAAACATTCTTAACAGAGGTGGTGAGCTTCAGGGGAGGAAGTGGCCTTCATCAGAGAAGTCTGTTCTACAAAACAAAGAAGTGTTCATCATTTCTCACCGTCTGGTTCCCTTTTTACACTCATATGAACTAAAAAACATAAAAACTGTTACTACTCTCACTCTCATTTCTCAGCTAGACTTTGTGAGGAAAAAACGTCAAAATTATTAGAATTTAACTTTAATAATCTTAAAAAACAACTTGTGCTCTAAATTTACTGCTCAATCATTACTCTGATCCTCAACTGCTGCAAAGGCGGAGGTCGTGAATGTGAGGATGAAACTCTGATACGTACAGCTGATTTCTCAGCACGGTGGATCATCTCATTCTACTGTTGGGCTGCGCAAAGACTGCTGAAGTTATGAATCCTAAAACCCGGAAGTCAGTTAACATGTTAGCACGTCCGGTTCCAGTGTCTCAAAGTCTGAACGTTTTTTTTGAATCAGGTTTTCAGGTAAAGTCCTGGAATAAAGTCTGTGGTTCACACAGGCTTGAGATATTTAGACATTTTGTTTGGCGACATAAAATACGCCAGTATGAACCAACTTTTTAAACTCTGAAAGTTTCAGGCGTCTTAAAAAAGGCGGTTGCTCATGAGTGGTTTCATGAGACTCCAGTGTTTGTTGGGATGTCAGAAATCATCACACGAAAAAGAAATAAAATCTGCAATATCTGTGATATTTTCTACAGACTGAAGAAAACATCTTTGTTTGGTGCAGATCCCTCCAAAAATTACACCATCATCATTTTGATATGTTCTTCCATAAAAAGGAGAATAATGATGCAAAAATGATCATTCCCTCTAATATCACAAATCATATTGCAATGACAATGTCAGTCCAAAAATTGTAATCTCATCATTTTTCCAAATTGTGCAGCCCTACTCAGTGAGGAGCACAGAAACACAGCACTAAGCCGGTACTACTACTTCATATGTAGTGGAGTCAGCTGTCGTTAAGGCCAACCAACCATAGTACATATCTTACAGAACAAAACAAAACAAAACAAAAACAAATGTTTATGGGATGCCATGCAGAGAAAACACACACTCCAAAGTCAGAGTTTTGTTCTGGCTAAAAAGATTTATCAGCTCAAAATCCTCCTGCTGTCAGTCGTGCTGTCACTCCGAAGAAAGCAACGAAACTTTCTGTCCTCGAGTCCGAGCCAGCAGGGCCAGTTTCTTTTACCTGCCTCTCCTCCACACACACGCACGCACACACGCACGCACGCACGCACACACACACACACAGAGCACCAACTGAAGTTTCATTGTTTGACCTCCAAAGTTGGCGGATTAAACCACTTTTGAGTTGAGATGGACAGAAAAGTAAAGGTGGTGCAGAAAAAGCTGTGATAGCGAGAAAAGCTTTGTTGGCAGAAGCAACAAAGAGTTCCAAATTAACTGACCTTTTCGGTCCACCAGCGGCTGACGGTGTCGATGTGACAATGGGGAGAGCGGTTCAGGCGGACAGAGGAGAACAGGTGCAGAGCAGCAGTTTGTGAATTAAATAAAAACACTTCGTCTTGCAGGACAAAGTTTGGGAGCTTCACGGTTTACAACAGTTGCAGGACGGAGATAATTTTTATTTTTCTATCCTCTCAGTTACCTGCTGTGCTTAACCCCACTGTTCAGCACATTAGGGCATTTTATGCAAATGTACTATGCACAAGATTTCAGATGACTATTCATGAATTTCCTGATTGAATTACAATAAATACATAATATCAAACAGTACATGACAGTCCTGGTGATTGCATTTATTATGCAAATAAAAAGCTGGTGAACCCGAGGCATGAAGAGACAGGGAGACGATGGAGCGAACAGCTTCTGCAGGATCTTGAACATGCCGCTGCTGCTGCCGGGCAGAATTTACAGGGTAATTTTGTCCATATTTTATCTGGATGTGTGTGTGTCCCTCTGAGTAACTGTGAGCTGACACTTTTAAGGTGGATAATCTAGAAATACTTACAGAAAAAGTGGAAGGATGATGCACAGCGGGGGAAAAGGAGAACAGGTATTAGGAAAAGGTAAGATTCTAACATTTTGTCCAACTTTTGCATGTACTAAGAAGTCACATATTGCATTAAACTAATTTAATGTAATAAAATGATAAAAACCCAACAAACAACCCTAAAATTGACTACAGAATCGTACATTTGTGTATCAGATTGAATTATAATATACAAGACTTTCTGTTTTTCTGCACACTCAGTTATTGAGTTGAATCTCAAGGAAATTAGCAGATGCCATGAATCATTGGCTGACTAATAAGCTCTTAGATGTGTTTTATTCTGACGTGTTACTTTGGATAAATATGGAAGATGCTGTAAAGTGTATACAGAGGCTGATTCTCAGTCCATCCCCGTCCCACAGGCCTGCTGCCTGCGTGGCCACCCGCTGCTCTGCTCCACTAACACAGGTCATCTCCATCCATCAATCTGACCGCCTAAACACTCTTTTACAGCTGCCACAGGGGGAGGCACAGGGGGGAGGCGCAGGGGGGAGGCTTCTCCTCTCAAAAGGACTGGTATTTAGAAGACAAAGTACATTTACACACACTCAAGTAAACATATTGAGTTCTGTCACCTCAAACCCGTAACATGAAGATTTATGACACGCAGACGTCAGCACATTCTAACAGGAGAAGGACTTCCTGCTTTACTCGATTAGTCAATTTGTCAGTTTTCATCAGGATTCAGTTGTAAGATTAACTCATATACATTTTAAAGTATTACTTTCATGACAAATATATTGTTAAAGTTATTACTGATTAGGACAGAAACTGGAAAACAGCAAATTAATAAATCAATTAAGTAAAAACTTCTAATGACCAACAATTTCTTTATTAGACGACAGAGCAAAAGCATCTGCATCAGCAGGGGGTCAAAAAAGGAGCAAACAAAAAAGTACGACATTAATGAAGGCATTCCTTCATTAATTATCATTAGGTGATTAATATAGAGATATTACATCATATGGAGGAATGAGACGTTACCTCTGTCGATATAACATATCATCGAATATCACAATATTTGCCATCATTTGTTACATTTTTCACAGTATTTAATGCCAAACAGCTGTGACAGCACATCTGGGCTTCTATTTTGAAAAAATAAATAAATATA
>JAPZDX010000025.1:18414466-18424607 GCA_029783625.1 Naso annulatus
CCATCCATCCATCCATCCATCCACCCACTCATCCATCCATGCACCCATCCATCCATCCATCCATCCATCCATCCATCCATCCACCCACCCATCCATCCATCCATCCATCCATCAATCCATCCATCCATTCACCCACCCATCATCCACCAATACATCCATCCATCCATCCACCCATCCATTAATCCATCCATCCACCCATCCATCAATTCATTCATCCATCCATCAATTCATTCACCCATCAATCCATCCATTAATCCATCCATCCATCCATCCACCAATACATCCATCCATCCATCTATCCATCCATCCAAAGGAACAGTGGCTCCTTTATTTTTTATTATTTGCAGGCATTTCCCATATAAACCAAAGTATTGGACGGCTAATTTTCTGACGAACGACAGATGAAAAGTGAGAGGAATATTTGAGGCTCTGTATCCAGATAACAGTTAGATACAAAAAATGACTTAAGAAGTGGACGTTTGTTTCGCCACTTCCATCTTCTCTCTGAATCATTGCACCTTTATGAGCTTCCCACTCGCACAGGCACACTTCTGTGATAAGTCAGTATGGATAAAAATCTCTTTCCAATGACAGGATTGTTTTCACATATCCAGGTCCCCCAAAAACAGGGCTGCCAAATGATCTTTGTGACACTGTGTGTGTGTGTGTGTTGTGTGTGTTATTGCTCTTGATGTCAGAGTCTGTGTGAATCATATTTGTGAGCTTCAATGAGAGCAACACTTTGAATCAAAAACCCTCACAATAAAAACAGAGGGTGCAGGAGATTTTGATGTTGGCACAAAAAGAAATCTCACTGAACATGGCAGAACTAAGTGTCATTAAAGAAGAACCATTCAAATCCAGGAATGAGTGAGACAGGTACAGAGGTTATGAAGAAGCCAGAAGATGAAGAGCTTTAGAAATACAAAAGACAGACCTCTAGAATCTAAACTATTGCTGTATATAATGAAGTGGTTTGAGCAGCATATCTTCTTTTTGATGTCAAACATTAGTATTTATAACAGTCAGGCCTCTCACCTGTGACTCGACTTGATCTGAAGTCTCTGTTCATCTTACAGATGCAGCATCATCACATGTGTTCGCAGCTTCTCTGGTCTTGCAGCAAATC
Organism: Naso annulatus; assembly: GCA_029783625.1. Lineage (NCBI taxonomy): Eukaryota > Metazoa > Chordata > Actinopteri > Acanthuriformes > Acanthuridae > Naso > Naso annulatus. Next base: position 18,415,596 of record JAPZDX010000025.1, read on the forward strand.
TGTTTTGGAAGATAAATTAAAGATAAAGTAACTATAAAAAGTCCTGATGAGTTCCTGTTTGTTTTGCTCATTAAAAAAAACACACTTTGGAACCTAACTTTTTTTTGTTTTTGAGTCCTTCAAGGACACTCAGTGGGAGCGGCTCAGAAGAGCCACATTAAAAAGGGGCTTTGTCTTGAATAAAAGAGAAGTCAAACAGAGGAGAATGTAATTCATCCGCTTTTCCATGAGGCACAACCTCCCAGCTTTGTGGAGCAGAAGCTTTTTGGAGCCAGAGAGGCTCTGAGGCACGGGAGGGTCCCATTGACTGCACTATTAACACTCAAACGAGAGGGAATCAGCATAGAGGAAATACAAAACCCTGCCAGAAGGATGCACAGAGAATTCTGTAATGCATTTCATTCCACCGAGAGGGACCCTGAGGGTGCCGTGATGACCAGAGTAATTGGCTTTCTCCAGCTATGATAATCTGCATCAGTCATGCCATGCCAACACACTCTCAGGCCACTGAGAAGGTCACAGTGATCCCCAAACCTCCCTCCTCTGCAGACAGCAGCCCCTGAATTCCTATTCAAAGAGCGCACAAGCAGGACATTTACGCTGCCTTCTCGAGAATCTAAGATTTTGGGGACCTAACTGCTTCTTAGCATCAGTCCTTCTGCTTTTGATTTGCAATTTAATTTACTTTTATAAACAACAGCCGACACACAATCACACAATGGGGCTGAATACGTAATAATATCTGGCTCTGTTAAAGATTAGTTAACTGATAATTTCACATTTTTGTGTTTCATAACCTGCAGTTTATGCACACTTGAGATTAAGAAAGATTAGATATTGAGAGCAGATATGGATGATTGCATATGGCAAGTCTCTGACTTAACCAATGTAAAGCAGCACTGATAAATATTGTGCATCTCTAGCTGTTGGACTTGGATAATAGAAATAATCACAGTCCAAAACAAAACATGTTCCATAAAAGCACACGCATGCAAACTGTACGTCACACAAAGCAGAAGCCCTCTGTGATCATATGACACAGCTTTAGCAGGATTTCAGTGCAGGTTCTGTTATTTCTGATGAGATTTTTATTACTCATCATTGTCTGACATATAGGTACACTTTCTGTATATGAGGAGGACAAAAGGATCTTGACACAAAAAAACCTACTACGCATGTGCGTCAATGCAAACTTCTCCTTGAACTCCTACATAATGGATGAGCAGCTCTCAGCATACAGTGAGGCTTGAACAGCAGGACATTCAACCTCAACTGGCTGTAATTCTCTTCAGAATATTTCTGAACATTTCAATCGGGGAATAAACATTTTATAGATGCTCTCAACAGAGACGGTGGTAAAAACATTCTGGGTGGTTTTGTAAGGTACAAAAAGTACAAAGACAAAGTAGTCAAGTACATGAACATCATTCATAAGAGACACTAATGAACATTCAGTGTTTTTCTAACTTTTACACTGCAGTCTGCTCCATCCTCCATACTGTTCACAGTCAGACAACCGTTAAAAGAGTTGTCTCAGTTCACAATTTGACATTTCTTATTTTTGATTGGCTGCCAAGCTTAGAGAGGACAGGTCAACATTTCATGAACTGGTCAGAGAAAGAGTTTAAATTAAAGCAGGGAGCAACTTTTGGTTTAGACCTTGACGAACTACACACTATTGCTCTGTTCTCCTAAAGTATTTTAGTTTGATGCCAAGCAGTGAAGCTGTGAAGCCCCCATTGTCTTTTATTCTTTTCTTCTTCTTTCTTTCTTTATTCTGCCATTGAAGTCAATGGCATCCCACAGATTCATTTGGACAAAAGTTGTGAAATTTGGCACACTGCTAAAAGGTCATGCCAAGAGGCCACGGCATGAATTTGACGTTGACTGGCCAAGAGGTGGCGCTATAGCAAACAGTTACATACATTACATTTGAAAGGGCATACGTCATGCCAGGTATGACCTCAAGTCATAACACTTTGCTCACGTTTTCGATTAATCACACGGAGCAAATTTGTCTCAAGGATCCATAACTTCTGGTCATTAGATTTTCTGCCATTTTGAATTTTGTGAAAAACACTTAAAATTGTACTTCTAGGATTTTTTTAGAGATCCATATCTACAATTCTATCTCGGCAAACATTTAAAAAGTAAAACAAACAAACAAACAAACAGCCATTACAATCCAAAAAAAATTGCAAAGGGCGTGGCTTTTCAAAATAAGTGGCCATTTTTTACAAAACTTGACAGAATGGTAGAGGGTCATGCCACAGAGCCATGGTGTGAATCTTACATTCATCAGCCAAAGGGGGGCGCTAAAGCAAACAGTTGAAAAGGCAGTTTTGAACAGGCATATTTCATGTTACGTTTGACCGAGAGTCATACAATTTTTGTACATGTGCACATCTCCTCATTACAAACAAGTTTCCCATAAAGACCTATAAGCTCCACCCATTACCTTTTCTGCAAATTACATTTTTATGAAGAATGCTTAAAGACGCAGTGTGTAGTTTTTGGTGCTATCAAGTGGTGAACTAAAATTGAAGACCTTCTGTAGGTCTTTTACTGCCACACAGTTGTTGCAATCATTTACACACACGAGGCTAAATTTCAAACAATGCTTAAAACGGTGCTCTTACTCTGAAATTGGAGTCTACGGCAGTTCCCATGACCCACTGACCGGTTGTCACAAAACTCTGCAGAATGGTGCCTGCAGCCATATTTTAGCTTCTGTTTGTAAAGCTAATGTACCGAAGCTAACAACCAACTCAGTCTTGTGAAGTTTTACTTGCTTGTGGTGTAATCAAATTAAGAAGAAACTTTTTTAATCCCTCGGGGGAAACTAATCCTCTGCATTTGACCCATCCTATTCATAGTTAACCTGAGCTACACACACTAGGAGTGGTGGGCTGCTGCAGTGCAGCGTCCAGGGACCAACTCCAAATCTTTTACCAGTGCCTTGCTCAGGGGCACTGGCAGGAGTATTAACGCTAACATACATGTCTTTGATGGTGGGAGGAAACCGCAGCACCCGGGGAAAACCAACAGACACGGGGAGAACATGCAGACTCCACACAGAAAGGACCTGGATTCAAACCTAGAACTTTTTTGCTGTGAGGCAACAGTGCAGCCCAGATTCATCACTAAGATGTCCTTATGAACACTGCTGACCCTCACATAAGAGCCCATGGAGACGACCTGATACCATTAGATCAACCCTTGGAACACAGAGGGTGTTTATGAATGAAAGCACAACTGGTTTCCTTTTTCTCATTTGGTTTCAATAAATAAGACAACGCTGACAGGAATTTAAAAAAAAAAAAAGCTTACATAATGAAGGAAAAGAGAGAAAGATTCAGCCCTGGCTTACATTTAGATAAAGGCTCTAAAAGCAAGAATATTTTCAAAAAGGACTGTGTAAGATTTTTAAAACATCCCTTTTCCCTCAACTGGACCTCCTTTTGAACACTTCTAAACCCATTCTTACATATAAAAGTCTGCATCTGGGCGTCCAGTGGCTCAGTTTTAGAGCAGGCGCCCCATATACAGAGGCTGTGTCCTCACTGCAGCGACCACAGGTTCGATTCCATCTGTAGCCCTTTGCTGCATGTGATTCCCCCTCTCTCTCCCTGTTTCCTGTCCACTCATCAGCTGACCTGTCTCAGAAATAAAGGCCCAAATAGCCCAAAAAATATCTTTTTTAAAAAAAGTCTGCATCCTTTGTTTACTTCATAATGTTGAACTTAAAGTAAAGTGGGTCAGAAAAGACGTAGAAACATGACACAAAACTAAAAGATCAGATGATGCATGGCAGCCAAGCAAATGCTCTAACAACCAAACCTGCTGTATTGTTTACATGTTGTCTGTTTACCTCCACATGAGCAGCATGACACCAAACTGTCTACACCCCTGACGCTGGCTGGCTGGCTGTTCGTTTAGGAAGCTCTTTTTGTGATACTGAAGTGCCCATTTTAAACTTTCACTGTCCTCACTGGGAGCCAGTGGAAGGGCTGAAAATGCGAGCATACCATTCACCACAGTTATAGCACACACAAGTAAACCAAGAACATGAGAAAACGCACGCACACTCCCAATGTGTGGACAGAATTGCATATGAAAAATTTAGGAAGAGTAATGACAGTTATTTTAATATGGTAAAAATGGGAGGGATGCAGAGAAAATCCTTTATGGGCACAACAACAAGTGGCATTCATCACTCTTTGGGCACCCACGTCTCCCATCATATTTGTTATGACAAACATTTTTCATTCCACACACTTCAGCTGCTAACTTGAGGAAATGTGTACACTAACGATTATGAATGAAGCAGAGAAGCTGGCCTTTGAAATCAGTTCTTGGAAAAGCAGCACAGTCACCATCATGCCAGGAAAAGATGTGGAGTTTTATGCAGACATTCTTCCTGAGACCATATAATAAAGATTTTCTTCAAAGCAAAAATAAAATTTGAATTATTTGTTAAGATGAAGAAAAAGGTAAGCACCTGAGTCCATTTAGCATTATTTGTGTCTTTTATCAACTGTTTTCAATGAGGCAATGGTGAACGCAACATGAGGCTGCTCAGATAAAACTCACGGCACTCTGTGTTGTTTTGGTTTTTTTCTAGAGCATTCTGGTTTTGTTGTGCAGCCGCTCTGAGTGCTGCTGGTTGAAAATTTCAGATATTGGCTTTTCCGAATTAGAAAAAAATCTAATTGGGATTATTTGGACTGATGTTGCCATTGTGATATAACTGCAATATAGAGGAATTGATGAGAAACATATTAAAACGATTACGGTGTGATTTTTGTAGGGATCTATAACAAACGAAGATGTTTTTTATTCATCCTTTAATTCATTATCTGCAACCACATATTCTTTACAGGTTCGGGGGGGGGGGGGTTTCACCGTGGACAAGTAACCAGTTCACCACAAGGCTGACATATAGAGGCTAACAATCATTCATGCTCACATTCACACTTACAGGCAATTCAGAGTCACCAGTTAACCTGCATGTGTGTGGACTTCGGGTGGAAGCTGGAGAACCCGGAGAGAACCCACACAGACATGGAGAGAACACGCAAGATGTTTTCTTAATATGTGACGTACAGGCCAGGACAGCTCTGCAGCACCCACACATTCTCCTTCAATAAATGTCGTGCCCCTGCCATTTAAAACTTGCAGCAGTCAATATTTTGAATAACTGTGCAGGCCTAAAAGTAGGGCTGGGCGATATGGCCTCAAAATAAAATCCCAGATTTTTCCGTATATTTGATTTTTGACTTAATTTTTTTTTTTTTAACTTATAAAAAATAGAGCCCAGAGCTGAGAGAGAGCTGAAGGCTACCGTAGTTACCCTGGTTGAAGGGAAAATCAATTTTCATGATTTTCATTTTTTAACAGCGCTCAAACAAAAATTAATTTGAATTTCGATCTTTACAATTGCCCAGCCCTACCTGAAATGGTTTCCTGGTCACCAAAAGAAAGTTCAGCAGAAGAAGAGAAGGAGCTTGTTCCGGCCATTTATGTCTACTGTTTGATATTTCAGACAAAAACTCGTCCTATAAGACACAAAACAGCAGATTTGTGTTGTTGGTGAATGTTGTTTGTCAGCCACGCATGATGTTGTTCTGAGTCATTAAGTCAACCCTCAGTTAATGGACCCAAGTGAAACTGACACAATTATTATTATTATTATTGTTGAAGACTGGTTTAGCTTCTTAGTGGTAAAAACACATCTCCACGGCACTGTAAGCACAACTGTTACTGATGGCTGTTCATGTTAAACTGTGAATGAATGGCTAACAGTGTCACTTTCACTGCTTCATAACACTCTAAGATGTTTCTTTTCCTTCCCCGCCTACAGGTATTCATCATTCTGACAATGTGTTTAGCCTTGTGTAAGTAAATGTGTATTTTTACATGTATTTCCACACACGGTTTGGTGCATTAGACATCTTGATGAACGCACAGGGCCAGACGCCTGTGTCTTGCAGGGATTAGAGGATCCCCTTAGTGAGTAGAGGATTATCTAAGTCAACCAGCTCCTATAGTGATGGGGAAGGGAGATACCCCGTAATAGCCTCAATAGGTCCATTCATCTTTTGTCTCCACAGCAAGGAAACAGCAGCCTGGGAGGGAACAAACCAAACTGCCCTCTGCAACAATCTACAGCTTTGGATTAATCATATGAAGTTCACAAGAACTGATTGTTACTTCACAAACGGCTCTCCGCTACCTTTTCTTCTGTGTCGCTGTCCCTCAGCCAGCGAGCTTATCTCTGTGATGAAGCACCTCATCTGCCACACAGGGGCAACAAAAAGAAGGCTTGGAGGTTTTTACATTTGTCTGGAAAATCATAAAAATATATCCACAACATCTAGTGAGGTAAAAAAGCACAACCTGACAACTACGACTACTTGGTTTACACAAAATCACATCAATACTAGAAACTGGGCAAGGGTTACGTTTGAATCTTCTTCTTTTTTTTGCATAAAGATGATTGTTATATTTTCCAGAAAATATCAGTTGTTGCTACTTTGGTCCAAGGGTTCATGTTAACATTGTATCAGATCATTCAAATCCGAAAACCAAGAATGCAAGATGGCACACGCTCTGCTGCCTACAGCACAGACTGCACCCGCTTTGACTTCGTCCTCCATCTCGTCTGACACGACTCCTACCTAGACACGACGTGAGCGACCTCTCATGGATGAAGCGCAATACATTATCCAGACTGACTACAAGCGACGTCACAGCAGAAGGAGCAGTTGAGCTGGTTGGTGACAGGCGGGGGGAGGAAATTGGAGGACATCAACGTCAATTTCAGCCAATCAAAACATGCCGAAAGCAGACCAACCTCACTCAAATAGAGCCAAGCAGGCGATAATTCCAGCCAGAGACACGTCGCTGTGGCTGGTTGCTGTTGCACAGTGCCAATTTGGACATCCTCATTGAAAAAAATGAAAGTGATCAGCTTTTTGCTCGCTCGCTTGCTCACTCATGTCGTGTTTTATGTATGTCACACACTCTGCTAATCAAATACAATCCGACTTTACAAAGCGATTGTCATTTTACTCACATTTTTGTGGCTAATAATGGGACAGCCTCGCACGCCAGCCTGACACCGGCAACAGGTTACTGCCTAATTATTGGGTTTTAATAAACTTAATATATTTTACTTACAGGGTGTGCTCTAGACCAGTGGTTCCCAAAGTGGAGGTCAGGACCCCCCTTTGGGTCGCAAGATTGGTGGGGGTGTTGCGTGGCCATGCATAATGTCATGTGCCACCTCCGAGGTCAACGGGGGTCCCCAGTCTCTGGTGTCATTATTTTGGGGGTCCTGGGCTGAAAAGTTTGGGAACCACTGGTCTAGACCTTCTCTGTATGTAAAGCGTCTTGGAGCAACTTTGTTGTGATTTAAAGGTTATCAACAATATCAAAGGTGTATTTGTGCTCTTGGTAAAGTGGCTTTTTCCGAACATAAAAAAAACATATTGTACATAAAATGAAGGAAGTTCAGAGCTAATTACCAACAAATCCAGGCAGCTCCAAAACTGACCTTTACAATTCAATAGTCATCTTTTTGATAACAGCTATCGTTTAATGTTAAAATCTGATCTTGCTAGAATAAATGTAAAGACACAAAATCAGTATTTTTCTAGTCAGTAGTCGAGAAAGATTCTTTCTTTACAGTTTCATACAATCAAATGTTGATCAATAAACTACAAGACACAGAAAACCTCTGCAGCTGTTAAATGTCCTGTGGGCTGACAGAAGCCTTGACTGCTGTCATCCTGCCTACAATCACAATTAGCAAAACTGCATGATCTACAATTAACATAATTCATATCTGTATTCACAAACAATAAAACAGCATATAGTAAAAATACACCCACAGCTCTTCCCACGCCATCACAAACATGCAATCTGTTTTTTTTTATTAACGAGGCTCTGCCGACATGTTGGAGAGATGACAGTCTGTCAGGCTTTCCCATGCACGCAGAGACAACATGTTGGAGAGATGGGCAGCATCACATCGCTGCAGTATGTGAGTCGATGATGCAAAAACAGTCATAAATAAATGTGTAAAAACTAATACAGAGAAACTCTACAGCAGTCATCTGTGAACTGTGGGTGCACTACGTGAAGATGTAGTTCTGCATCTTGTTCTGTCAAAAATGGTAAAATCATTTCATTCCGATCGGGAACTGATCCAGCAACAGTTTATGTAAATCATTTTAATAACTACTTACACTCACTCTCTTCAGCAATGAGCGATAAAAACGATGCAACAAAAGAAGTATGTGCGCTATAAAACAGCCCGGCAGCATTTCTACCAACTGATGAGCAGCTTGGGTAGTCGCACTGATGTCTCACTGGAGATTTAACTTTTCACATAAAAAATGTTAAACTGATTTACAGTACTTTGAATGTGTGAGACAGCCAGAGGCCAGAGAGGGGGCAACTAGAGGACAGACAGAGAGGGAGAGTAGCAGACGTCTCCACTGTTCTTCACCGAGGAACGATCAAAGAAAAAGAAGGTGGGTATGAGGGTGCGTCTTCCTTCCGTTTAGACACGGCTGAGGCTGCACACTGATGCTGAGCAGGAAAACAATTTTCTACAATGTTAACAGACACAGCCAGAGGACCAGCACTCTTTTTCTATCACCTCAAGACAGGAAGCCAGCCCTGAAGTGTTAGCAAAGCAATAAAATGTGTAACTCAAATAACAACATCAGCATCCTCAAATAAATGAAACTGCTTCCTGGGTTTGCACGAGGTCAACAGCTTTGGTGCACACTGCAAAGTAAAAACACGTGACTGTGCACCCAGGCTAGTAAAGCTACTCAGATGGACACAGAGTACTTGTGACACAGAGTACTCGTTATCCTGAAGTATTTTAATATTTAAGTATGCAGCAAAAAGCAGATATTCTAAGTAAGAGTGAAATTCTGTTCTGCATATTAACATGTTTCCAGCAAAAAAAAAAAAAAAAAAAAAAATCTGGCCCGG